>PVIR01000432.1:0-88953 GCA_004026965.1 Petromus typicus
GCAATCCTCCTGCCTCTGCCTCCCGAGTGCTGGGATTACAGGCGTGAGCCACCACGCCCGGCACTGTGGTATGTGGTACTGGTTGCTGCTGGGTGTGGGTCTCCACACCCAGTATTGTTATGTGGTTACCGGGGAATCGAACCCGGGTCCTTGCGCTTGCGAGACAGGCGCCGGAACCACTGAGCTAATTCCCCGGCCCGGCAATACAAAAATTTTTAATAGTCATATTCAAAAAAGGAATGAGAAACAGGTGAAATAATTTTAATAATACATTCCATCTAACGCCATACATCCAAAATAATTTCACTGCCACATGCAATCCATCTAAAGTTGTTGAGGAACTTTGCGCTTTTCTTGTACTAAAGCATTGAGACCCATCATGCATTTTATACTTAGAGCGCATCATCTGGATAAGCCCATTTTCTACTGTCTAACACGGCAGCCAAGGTCCAGCAGTGCTTCTGCAGATTGAAGCTGCTCTGCCCATTTTGGGGACCTGGCCTCATACAGCTAACTGTGCCTACCACTTGCCAACAGACCCGGGGGCACAGCCCTACTGCCCCTTCTTCATTATCCCTCGGCAGCACCGTATCTACTTGCCTTTTATAGCTGTTTATGAATCTCCCCTCTGTGGCACTGTTTTAGCTTCTTTCTGATTCTTTCCCCATTTTTAAACATTGGGACATTCCCCAGACAATATAGTGTTTTACAAATGCCACCAATTTTTCAATCAATTAGCTAATACTCAGCATTGGTCACTGTTATTCAACTTATGTTTGCTTTCTCTAACTAAGACTTAATCTATTTATTTGAAGGAATGCAATTACATTTCAAAATATAACATGTTTTTATTTTCTCTGCATTACTATAGCCAAAGCTATTTCTTAGCTGTAGCTTGAGTTCTGCCCCAACCTCCAAGGCTTGTAGACCCCAGGCCATCGCACAGCATTTTAATTTGAGACAGGATCTGGCTGAGTTGTAATTTAGGGATTCTGCCACCAGGTGGTGATGGGAACCTTGGTCTCGGTCACACGGTCCAGCTTGTAAACGATCTCTGCCAAGTACTCTTAGCTGAGTAATGATATATTATTTATAATGCATCTAAATGGATATTTAAAAATAATAGAGATTCTGTGGTACATCACAGTTTAGCTACAGTTTTTCCCTTTGTTTGTTTGTTTTTTTTTTTTTTGGTGTTAGGGATCAAGCCTAGGGCACGCCAGCTTCTCCACGACTATTAATGAGAGCTTTGTACCTTTCCCAGACAACCATGAGAGCACCTCCCTATCTCATTTTCTAAGATATCTTGAAAACAAATCACTGCTGGATGTTAGCCCTTCTGGAGCTTCAGTTTATTGGACATGAACAGTCCTGAAGGAACCAGCAGCAGGCCCGGGTTCTGAAAACACGTGTCCACATCGTCTTCCCTTTAGCATCCTCAGAATTCTCTTTGAGTTAAAATAAGGGGTAGGGAAGGTGTGAGGGAAGTATATATCACAGCAGCCTAAACAATGGACCCGACATGTCTGTTAAAGCAGGAGGACATAGCTTTCTACTTTAATGTACATCATAGTCCTATGATGAAACCAAATCGAAACATTTTGGTTAAAACAGGAGGTTCAGAGCCAGGCGTGGTGGCTCAGGCCTGTAATCCCAGCACTCAGAGGAGGCAGAGGCAGGAGGGTTGCTGCAAATTCAAGGCCAGCCTGAGCTGCACAGTGAGTTCAAGGCCAGCCTGAATTACAAAAGGAGACCCTGTCTCGACCTCCCACCCCTTGGAAAAACAAAAACAAAAACAGAAGCTTCAACTCACCAAATTCTTCTGGGCAGTACTACCCATTATAATCAAAGTTTTAAGGGAGGAAACCATAGGTTTAAAGAAGTTTTTGAGTGATGCTTTAACTGGTTAGTCTTCTCAATATCAAAACGTCTGGGTGGAAAAAACTGACCATGTTCTATGCGGGTGGGTGGCTCTGAGCAAAGGTTGTTTAGAATGAGAAAAGGGCAGACACCTGCTCCTTAGAATGGATCTTGGATCTGGGGTTCCCCACACTGCCACTCAAGAATCAGGGAGGAGGCCGCCCTTCTGCACCCTGTTATTTGCAGACCGCTTCTTTCCCCTGTGTCCTATGGGTGGAGATACAGAGTGATGGGCAAGTCTTAGGAAGGTTCTTACAGATTTCCTGCTAAGTATTTGTCTCAGCACATTCCCCTCCTCCGAGCTGCTAAAGTCCTGGGAAGTCCTCATTGAGCTGCGCAAAACTCTTTTTTGTAATGTTCTCAAAAACTCTAGGCCTGTTAAACCTGACTCCTAGAGGATTCCCCACCCCCACCGCCGCCACCGCCCCACAGCAGCAAACCAAGTCTTCACACTGATTCTCTGAACTTATAAATGGTATCATGGACTAAGTGCATCCCCTTGAAATCTTTATGTTGAAACTTAATCCCCAGGGGCCCTTTAGGAGTGTGAGGATGGGGTGACCACTTTTAGAAGAAGGGCATACACTTTCTTGTCTTGTCTCCTCCGCCTGAGGCCGGCTGCAATGACAAGGACATTTGCAGACCAGGAGTCAGGCACTCACCAGACGCTGGATCTGCCAGCACCCTCACCTTGGACTTGTCAGGCTCCAGCCTGTGAGAACTAAGTGTTTCTTGTTTCAGCCAGCGAGCCCCTGGTGATTTGTTACAACAGCCCACAGGAAAAGACCTGAGAAATGAACTTAACAAGAATTCCCAATGTACTTAAAATAGGATCCAAATTCCATACTCTGGCCTAAAGACCCCATATGGAGCTCTCACACTCCCTTCCCAGCTCACACCAGCCCCTGCCTTTGCTCAGTACGGGTTAGCACTCAGATCGCCGGCCTACCGTGCCCTTCCTCAGCTCTATTTCTTTCTGGAACATTCGCCTCACCTCCCATTTCACATTTCAGCAAAAGGGCCCTTTCTCAGGCCACTCTGACAGACACTCCAAAGGCAGTCCCTGGCCTCCTCTACTGATTACTCTATCCCATGGCCCAGTTTATCCCAAGGCTCTTATCTAGATTGTTTATGTGTTGACTTGCTATGTCTCCTGAGGTCTGGCGCATTTCTCCCACACTTTTCTCTACCTCTACTTCTGAGGAAGGTCAGCACTAGTGTCAGCGGTGAGAGTGCTTCCCGGGCTGCAACCCACAGGGAGAGGAGTCAGGGGCTGTGACTTCCTAAGGCTCAGCCTCTCCGTCACGCTAGACTGGTCATTGTCTAGTCACACAACCCTATGAGGAAGGCTGGTTAGGCCCTGGAAACTTCTTCCTGGCTCTGCTTTCTGACAGCTCTCCCCATAGCCAGTGATTTCAGAGCTTGAGCTGTGGAGGCAGACAGAGTCAACTCTGACACCTGACTCCTTGGCTCACTAGTCATGTGATCTTATACTCCTAAGCCTCAACCTTGTCACTGTAACCATGGGGAGGAAAGTACTGTCCTAGGGAGGCAAGAGGGTAAGTGAATAATGAGACAAAGGACTGGGTGGAGTTCTCACACAGAACCCTCCCATGCAGGCTTCTCTGTCCTGCTAGTAATTTTCCACAGTTAACTCTTTTCATGGCCACTTTTATCAACTGACAGTATTTTTTGTTTTGTTTTTTTTTCTTTTTTTTGAGACAGGGTCTTGCTTTGTGGTTCAGGCTGGCCCTGAGCTCAGCCTCAAACTCCCTTCACAGCAATCCTCCTGTCTCTGCCTCCCGAGTGCTGGGATTACAGGCATGAGCCACCACGCCCGGCACTGTCTATGTGGTGCTGATTGCTGCTGGGTGTGAGTCTCCACACCCAATATGGTAAATGGTTACCGGGGATTGAACCTGGGCCCTTGTGCTTGCAAGACGGGCACTGGAACCACTGAGCTAAATCCTCGGCCCTCAACTGACAGTTTTAGCTCAACATGTTTGTAGAGTTCTGGGACAGAAAGCCAGCACACCCTTCTCCAAATCATCGGGTGTGTGTGTGTGTGTGTGTGCGCGCGCTCTAGACAGAAGGGGAGGATCTTCTCTCTCTATGTGATCTCAGGACATCTCTTATCACCAACCCAGTCTGCAACTAGGACAGTAGTTATCAATACACTCTGTGGGTATTTCACTGCGCTGGGAGACATGAGCTCTAGCCATGTCAGGTCACAGTTTGCTACGCTATGCCGAGTGCTAGAAAGCAAAACAAATAAAATAACAGTGGAGTGAGAGAAAGGGGAAAATGTAAAAGGCCTCTGTGCTGCCTATCCACTGAAAGCTGTGAAGAAACAGCTCCCGGCCTCTTTCACCTTGGAAGGGCGAGGATGCCTTGCTCTGCAAGCATTTTTAGAGCGGTTCTCATGTAACTTAAGGACCTGACATCAAGGAAGCGCTAAGATTTTCTACACAAGATATCAGATAGTTCACAGTTAGTTCACTTGTGCTTTAGACTTTAAGTGTTAGGGTGCAAAATTATATCATTAGGTATATAAATACTGGGGTGAAACCCCAGCACGGTTTCTTCTGTACGTTTGGTTTATTAATTACCTGCAAATTGGTCTTGAAAAAAAATGAATAAAATCAATCTATGCCTGGGCCTTCCCCAATGGCAGGTGAAGGGTGTCACAGGCAACCTAATCTCACATGAAAACAGAGAGCAAGGATGAGAATAATAATAAAGTTTCTGAAATAATAGGGCCTTTATAGCTAAGGAACAACTCCCCAGCATGACACTGGGACTGGGAGAGGTGACGTATATAGGAAGACAAGGGATGGGGTCTCCTGGCCCAGCTCCCCCACTAGCTGCCCGCTGGCGGAGGGAAGGGCTGCACTCCCGGGGAATTACCTTCACAAACTGCACATCACTGAGGATGTGCACCGAGTAGTCAGGTGTGTAGAGGTTGTTGCTGCTGCTGTACAGCTGGGTGTTGCTCCCACCAAAGTCACTGCGCTCTCTATTCGGAGACTCAGAGCGATTCAACCCGCTGCAGCGAGAAGGGGATCGGTTTACTGCAGATGGTGAGGAAGAGGAGACAGAGAAAGACAAGGAGGAGTGGGTGGGGACAACAGAGTGGAAAGAGGGAGAAAGAGAAAGCTGCTGTTTACTGAGGTCCGACAGGGAGGGTATCAGGGCACGACAGCACTGGTGGCAGAAAGGGGCCCTCCTTCCCCTGAGGGGCCAGCCAGGAGCCCGGCTGTTTTGTTGGGGTTGACTCTCTGATGGTGTCAACATCCCTCCCTGTGGCTTCGCCCAGCAAGGGGGGTTGGTCACTTGTTTTCCCCCAGACAGTGGCAGAAGTGGACCACTGCCTTTATTGGTCCTTATCTCTTTTTTTTTTTTTTTTTTTTTTTTTTGAGATAAGGTCTTGTTTTTGTAGTTCAGGCTGGCCCTGAGCTCAACCTTGAACTCACAGCAATCCTCTTGCCTCTGCCTCCCAAGTGCTGGGATTACTGACGTAAGCCACCATGCCCAGCACTGTGGTGTGTGGTTCTGATTGCTGGTGGGCATGAGTCTCCACGCCTGGCATTGTTGTATGTGGTTACTGGGGATTAAACCTGGGCCCTTGCCCTTGCAAGGCAGACACCAGAATCACTGAGGTAAATCCCCAGCCCTATTGGTTCTTATCTTAAGATTAAGTGTAAGAGGACCTTAAATACATTTGTACAGTGCTATGAAGGTGGTTTGCTATGCCAGAATATAAAACCCTTCAATAGAGTGACATTTTACCTGTGGAGAGCCCTATTGTAGAAAGACCAAGGCCTTCCGTTTGCTCACAAAACCATTGCTCACAGCACAGACAACTGATCCTCACCAGCAGGATGCATCTCAGTGGGTTAATTCAGGCCTGCCCAAATGCTGACGGAGCTCAGGACAAGAGTACAAACAAGAGGGCCACAGATGGTACGCATATTGACAAATTAGAAATCGCACCAGTAAACTGTTAACATGAGTTCTTCTCTTGTCTTTGAGAAGTGTAAATAACAACTGAAAGACCAGTTGGACTCCTCAGAGTTCTGCGATGGAGAACAGGACGGCGTGGGGTTGGCCCGGCCCCTGCCCTAAGGCCTCTGGACCTGCTGTCTTCAAGAACTGTTTGAGTTCGAATTTCAGGATTCTGGGTATCTGGACTGTGATTTGGTAAGATCGGGGGAATTAGGTGGGCACGTACGCTTGACTCTGTGTACTGTCTGACCCACTTTCAGAGGTAGGGTTGAGAAGGGCCAAAGTGGGGTCCCTGAAATCGAGGGGCAGGGCAAGGCTAACTCTTGAATAGGTAATCTATAGGTTCTCTGCCAAAGGTCCTAATGTCTAGTCAGCTGTTTACATTTTTAAGGAATATCTTTTTAGAAAGTCCAATTAAGACCAAGTTACTTGGTTTCAAAATGGACTCTGCACTACCATCGCTGAGGTCAGTAGAGGAGTGTGAGCCCAGCACTACCTCCACCAAGAAACAGGCCTCGTAAGAGGCTGCAAAACCAACGGAAGCCACGCTGCACTTCCTCCAAAAGAGGAGAACAGGAGGGTGTCAGCCTCTCCTACCCCAGATTAGTTCAGCATCTCAAAAGAAAAAACAGATTCTTCAAAGATTCTCATTCTTGCTTTTTGGGAGTAGAACTTAGGGAACTTAATCTGTCTCTTCAGCTAATGCTGCCATCAACTAAAATATTTGATCAGCACCTATTTGTCCTGAGTCATGGAGGCTGACAATCACTGTAAAATGTTACTATTTGGCAAATCATATGAGAAAAAGATTAAAGTAACAATAGGTGGAATTATTTTCTCATTAGAATTATAATAATCACTGATTATAATAATCATTGATATGATTATAACATTTAGGATTCAAATTCCATATATCCCTCTCAGTAAATGCCACTCATTTATTTCTCAATACTTAACCCAGACACCTGCCACTCCCTCAGCCCCTCACCAAGTTCTACCTCCAGTGCAACATGGTCATCTTTTTGTCTTTTAAAAATTTCTCTTCTATCACATTCAGTCACTATTACCTTTACCTGAGAGTCTGGTTTCCCCATTTACAACTTTAGAAAGCAGCCCCCCAATCTGTGGCATACATTCCAAGACACTCAGTGATGCTTGAAATCACGGACAGCGTCTAATTCAAAGTATTTTGCTTTTTTCTATATGTACACATTCTAATAAAAGCACAGTAAATAATAGTATTAAAAATTGGGTTACAGTAAGATACATTGCCATTAATCCCTCCTCATATTCTTTCCTTTTGTTTTGAGCACAGTTATTGTGGCCACTTTTTGAAGGAGTTCTGCAAGTCCTTTGTCGTATGTATCTTTAATTGTACTGTTATGGCTGTTCTAATGTCCTGAATTAATTTAAAATGTTTGCCTTTTATGGTTTATTTGATTTTGGAGAAGGACCTGAGGTGGTATACTAGACTGAATTTATTTAATGGAAATTGCTGTAAATAGTTGATCAATGAGGCATGATTAAAATATACTAAATATTTAAATTTTTAAATGGAATACAGTAAAGACACACTGCCATCGAACCCTCAGCGTTCCCTCTCTTGCTTCCAACACAGTTATTCCATTGTTCTTGAAAGTGTGTCTCTTGTGGTAGCAAATTTTAAAAAATTTAAACATTCATGTTGTCTTTTGACCACCTCTTACAATACTCATGATAGTTTTATTTACAAATTAGATACAATGAAAGATTAACAATACTTATTAACTAATAAAAACTGTAGCAATATATTAAAACAAAGCTTATTTAAAATACATGAATTGTTTATTCCTGGAATTTTCCATTCAATATTTATATACCATAGTTAAACCATGAGTCACTAAAATCACGGAAAGTGAAAATGTGGATAAAAGGGGTCACTATAATCTGTTTTAGGCTTACCTGTCAGAATCACATTTTAAAACATCAATTAGCTTTTTATTATACTTAAATCAGTTCAAACTCCTTGTCATGGCCCTGAAATTCCCAATACCTGGCCCCTGCTTTCCTGCCTGATCTCCTCTGGGGCTTCCCTTCCATCTGCCTACCTTGCTCTGGCCATCTGGCCTCCATGGGGACCTCAGCCATGCAAGATGCCCCTTCACTCCACTGTCCTCCCGAGCAGACAGCATCTCTCTGCTGTTTTCCTCCCCACTAAAGCTGCTGGTGTTTCAGTCCCCGCCTCTCACCAGATCCACAATCTTCTCTGACGACTTTGTCTAGCTACCTTAAGAAGATTCCCTCTGTTTCCCTCTATCACAGACTTTATTCCTACAAAGCACTTTTCCAAAATATTAATTACATATTTGTACTTGCTTATAGATTTACTCTACTCTAGGTTTTATGAGGCAGAGACATTGTCTTTTTTGGCTTATTATTAATGTATAATGAATACCTTAAAGTACATATTCAATGCAAATGGCAAAGTGAACAAATTTGTACCTAAGCATCCCTTTGAGGGGGTCTTTAGAATATGAATGTTGTTTTAGAAAATATTTTAGAACTCTCAAATTGTAGTGAAGTCAGAAATTTCTCCCAGAAGCTTGTGATGGGAAGACAAGAGAGATGGAGGTGGACAGAGTTAGGTAGAACACACTCAGAATCTCCAGAGCCCATAAGGCAGAGCCGAGGAAAGCCCGGCTAACATGAGCATGTGAAGCAGGGTGGGGGCTGCAGTGTATTGTGGGGTTGGAGGTCTACCCACTGGGTGAGGAAGACAAAGAGACAGTGCCAGTGCCACAAAGCGATGCGCCAAGGTGGTTATAAATGGCAACAACATTGGGCAGAAAAGGGTCATTTCAATCTTTGTCCTGGTCGCTGGAAGATGGATTGATAAGGTGTAGCATGGCCAACTCTTTGGGTGCTGTCTGGAGAGGTGGTTGGCTGAGACTCAGTGCTTTCTCCTCCTGGCTAGTTGCTGAGGCAGTAGGCAGGTAGTCCTGGGGGAGAGAAAGCTCTTCGGTATGAGATGGAGTGTGGCATAGTACTACACTCAATGGGGAGGGCTCTCAGTCTCAACTCAGTTTGGACATAACCAAAGGGAGAGGACATGAGCAGGGCCTGTGGCTTGGGTCACCTTGAGAAAGCACTATTGTGGCTTGGCGATTCTTGGCTTTGCCCAAGTGGACATGGGCTTTATACAGCCCACACTTGCTATTCCACATCCTCATATCTGCTGTCATAATTCAAGCTACAGTCAGGGAAAGTGAGTGGGAACTCGATTCTTCCCATCCACAGAAGTTTCTGCCTAGATCACTTTCACTTGTTGCAGACAGAGACGACAACTACACTCCAGGGCTCCCAAAGCCTCCTCATCTCACCAACCCCAGTAGTGAAGTCACTGTGCTGTGCGCGCCACACATAGGGTCTCATGTGCCTGATACAAGCTCCATCACTGCTGTGCTGCAAAGAGGGACATGGCTTTTTGTTTTGGTTTGTAAGTCAATATGCTATTGAAGGTTTACTTGTGAAATCCCAAAGAATTTCCAACACCAAAATTAAAAGTGTTTTATAACAGTTGGGCCTATAAAATAATTTCTTTAAATTTAATTGATTTCATTGGTAAAAATCTTTTTTTTTTTTTAAAAAAGAAGAAAAGCAGAAGCCTCATTGCATGACAAAGAAAGTTCTGCTTCATGGAGTGTGGTGGAAGATTAGTGTTCTGGTGTCCCGGAGCCTGACATTCCTTAATAGGTGGGACACTGATGACTCAGCGGTTTAGTAATTATATACATACATTCAGAGATTTCTGAGCAAGGCAAATGGAAATAGAAATGCTTTTAATAAAAAGGAGAAGAAATCAGTAACAGACGAGTGTCCCAGCAGCATGGCAAACTAGTTCAAGTTGTATAATTCCCCGTGGCATTTCCTAAAAGCACAGAGGCACAGACTGGGGAAGCAAAGTGACAAAGAAAATCTAAATATAGTGCAAAGAGTTCTGAAGGCAACAGATCAAACAGCAATGCAAAATATTGACCATAGGACCTATCATAGGAGGTAGATCTGGTGGCCAACATGTTCCTGGCCCATAAAGTTGGCTCTAGTGTGACTAATTCGTAGGGAGTAGGACTTTCTGGTCTAGACCACCAATTACTACTGAGAAGTGCGGCAGACCTCATCTGGCAGGCCTTGAGTGATGAGGCTACCAGTGACTTCTGTCCTGCCTGGCACCTTACAGTGACTGTGGCTGAGGGGAAAAGATGCTGGGATAAAATAGCTGGAGGGTGAGGGAGGGTATGGAAGAGGATTTCACCTGGTCACTGCAGCTGGATGGAATCATTTCACTCTGTACTATCACATAGTAGACCAGAAACTTAACCACAGCTCTGGAATTCTTGCTTCACTTGTGGACACCTTTATCTGGGGAACCTTCACAATCCTATAGGAAAACAGGACCCCAAATAGCAAAAGCAGAATACCTTTCTTCCTTCTACATATAAGGATTTGAGAGAAAAAGAGGGCTAAGCAGCCGTGGCCTGTGTACATCTTTTGGAGCAGCAGTGAGGGATGGAGTGGGAGTGGGGGGATCAGATAGGAAGTTGAATTAACAGGCTTGCAGAAGCACAAACTAGGATAATTAAAGTTCACCATTCATTTTGTGTAGTATTTAACATCAGACAACCAAATAGCAAAAGTCAGTCCTCTGTCAAAGCTCAGAGTGAACTCAGCAAGTTAGCTCAAGCTAGGGTCCCAGATGAACTCACTCACATTACACAGAGCTCTAATGCTTCCAAAATGTTTACTGTTAGGCAAGAGCCAGCCCAAAGGAATATTTCCACTTGCCACATTTCACAAAGGGGAAAGACTATTTTTAGAGATTCCCTAAATATTGTAGGATAAAACTCCATGGTCTTTGAACTCAAAGCCCATTCCACATGGACAACTGAGCCCTGTAAAAGAACTCTTGGTTTTCACATCCCTTCTGTCCTTGCTTTCGCAAATATGGAGGAATTGTCACAGTGAACTCAACATTGTCTCCACTGTTAAGAGAAGAAACAAAGAGATCTAGAGAGAGAGAAAGATAATGATAGTGGGACCAATGGCAAGTTTCATTTTGAAATGAAAACACCTGCAAAGATGGCCAATGACATCACATTCTGGAGGTATCCCACAAGCTCCTCTGTTCTTAGTTCATTTTTTTTTTTTTTTTTTTTTTTAGTGGAACTGGGGATTGAACTCAGGATCTTGCACTTGTCAGGAAGGCAGTGGTACCACTGGGCTACACCCCCAAGCCCTCTTCTCTTTATTTCAAACTAAAGTTCAAATAGAAAGAAATATCCATGGATGATGATTTGCGATCATAAACATTAGATATTTTCTCAATGTTTGGTGCAAAGACCCTTGCTGTCAATCCAACATAGCACCATTTTCATTAGTATGGATCTGCCATGTAAGTCACAGCCCTGTAGAAGGCATAGAATGCTTTCACTCAGAAGTGCAGTTAGGTCCCTGGCAATAGGAGGAATATAGGATCTGAGCCTTGGATTCTATTCCTCATATCTTTATGTACTTTACATGCAACACTGACCCGGTGGCTTAATTTCACAGTCTATTACCTAATTTTTTTTTAAAAAAAACAAAAGATGGCTATGGTGGTTAAATAAAATAATAATCATTTATTTTCAAACTCATAGGTCATATTAATTTCTAGGGTTGATCTTTTTCCTGGTATAAGATTAAGTTAAGAAATAATGTCTATGTTTCTGGATCAGAAACCAAGAATGGGGCCAGAAGGTGCCTACGATCTCTTTCCACAAAATCTCAGGCCTCTGATGTTTCTTCTTGGGTGATATGGAACAGAAACAAGTGGCAGAGGCAGTACGAGGGCAGGTCCTGGAGATGTCATCCAATTGCTGGGGAGGCTGGGTAGCTGACTAGTCAGAGACCAGAGAAAAGGAAGTGGGCAAAGAGCTAGCAGGATGTTCCCTACCTCATTTGCTTCCGCTACCCCCACCTGTCACACTCCACCCTACAGAGCTGAGGCCAGAGCAGGGAGAGGCTGGCCTTGTCCTTCATTCTTTACTGCTTGGCATCCTATCGAGCTGAACACCCTGAGTCATGGAGAGTAGGGTGAATGTTGGAAGGGCTTTCAGGAGCACATGATGCCAGGTAGAGGAGAAATGACACTCTCAGCCCCTCCTGCGAAGGTCTGCATAGTTGGTGTTAATCATTTTTTCTCTCTGACACTGGCTTTCCATGAAGGCTTTCATAATAAATACTGATGAATTTGAATTAATATTCTTCAAACTGGGAAATTAAATTAAGTCATCTGTAGTCTTGCTTTGATTCTTTTGGTTGAAAATCTTTAAAATGTGTGTCTCCTTTTCTGTAGAAGATTCACAGCACACTCTTGGCATTCCCCAAGATTTACCACATGTGAAAGATCTTCAAAGTGCATGATGTGGGTCATTTCTAATTCTTCTGGCATGCAGGAGTACACCACTTAACTGGTGAGGGTGCCAGGCTGGCATCTTACATTGACTGTACTTGCTGCAGTTATTGTGACAAACACACACAAACAAAGGACAACTTTATTTCTTAGTGGAAAAAATCACCATTCAGTGAGAGAGAAAACTGGTGAAATTTGAGAAGGTGGGCAGTTTGTCTTGACTAGATAAACATGGGAACCAGATGGTTGTTGATGGAAAAATGTGATTTTGAAGAACAGGGAAGTCAACATAAATACTTTTAACATTGCAGACTTGGGAGTTTGAGGTCTCAGGACACAGTCTTCTTTGATGTGGAGGATCTACTAGTCAGCAATAAAATGTAACTGGAATTTTTTTAAGGCACTGTGGATTAAATCCAGGGCATTGTGCATATTAGGCAAATGCTCTATTACTGAGCTAAACCCTGATCCCTTTTCAAAAATGTTATTTTGAGACACAGTTTCATAAAGTTACCCAGGCTGGGCTTTAATCTGTGATCCTCCTCTATCAGCCTTTTGAGCAGGTGAGCTAACAGGTGTGTACCACCTGTCTAGCCACATCTGAATTCTTAATGACTGAGGCTAGGACAGGTGCACTGGGATGAGGAACACAGATATAGAAGTTATAAGAAATTTGACTTTCTAACTGCAGGATGATTTTTACAATAAGTTCCTGCATTAATCTTATTTGCTGTGCAGGCCTAGAGATTGTTTTCTAGAGATGAAAACAATACAGACAGCAAATGTGATCATTTGTATTTATTGCTCTGTATTCAGTCATCGAATTTGAAGTTCTAACATATTCTACTTGATTAAAAAGGTTTTTCCTTAATTAATATGAGAGGTTAAACCTCAGAAAGCTTCTTTGACATTTTTACATACAGCATCATTTTTAAGTACAGAGCCAGAGGAAAAACAACTTTCATATAGCAGCAATGCCAGGAAGAGAAGGATGGGTTTGTGGTTAGCTAAAGGCAGAAGCTACGTAAAAGCAATATTGGAAGAAAAAGAAGTAGAGATAATCCATAAAGTCTTATTATTTCTCCCTTTTTTCTTACTGTATTTATGAGTCCTCCACCATACAGCCAAACAAGGAGGAAAAACTTGCACTATCCCTCAACACCATCACTTTTCCATGTATTTATGCAGATACATCCTAGGAAGTAAATTCATACATGATGCTGTTGAGTCAGTAATGCCTGGGCTGTGTGCACAAATGAATGTTACCTGTGAACTGTACTATACTTTAGTTATGGGAGTGCTGCTGGAAGAGATTAGGACAGTAACAGAGACCAAAGGCCCTTTTCAAACCCCATGGGATCTATGGATCTACAGAGAGCCAAGTCATCCATGCATGTTTACCTGGGGAGCCTGCCAGAGAGTCCCCTCTGCTGAAGGCGAAGGTACGCGACATAGAGACGGGCACTAAGAGTCAGGGACCAACAGTATGTAGGTAGTAAAAGCGAATATAAACACAAAAAGAGAGAGACAAAGAAACAAAGTAGGTGAGATAGTCCATTTCAGGATCTTCATAACATCACATTTTCTTCAAAAAGGGACCTTGCCTCTGGACCCATAGGAATTACTTTTGCTCACTAAGTTATTCCCCAGAAAGACAAGAAAATAGGGTTTTACTGGAGTTCTCCTGGAAAGATGTGCAATTACCTCAGAGAGAATCAGAGATGCCAAAGGCAAGCACAGGCAGTGCCTAGGTGCGGGGTGCACAGGCAGCATTCTCTCTGTGGCCCCATCTGGAGGCAGCACATGTGCTGGGATTCAGGGCTGCACTGCACTGTGCTTTCCCAGCTGCCCAAGTCCTGCATGGGAATGAAAGGGCACATGCACAGGCAGGAAAGCCTGCAGGCCGAGTGTATGCTTCTGCCAGGGCCACACTTGAGGAAGCTGGCTCCTGCCTGGCACTGCTAGGTGCTCCTTCTAGGGTCATAGTCCTGGTGAGGAACTGCGCATTGCTAAAGGATCAGGACAAAGAAAGGGCTGAATTCTAGAGTCCCCTCTCCCCCCAAGGGGGGATCAAACTCAGGACCTTATGCTTGCTTGCCTCTTGCTGTATGGCACCACACTGAGCTACATCCCTGGCCCTAATTCTAGGAGTTTTAATACAAATAATCTTGGTGAATTAAATAACAGTATTTCTTAGCATGTTTAAGTACTCTAAAGCCCCTCTCTTTTCCCTGTTCTCTTTTCCCTTCTCTTTCCCTGAGGAGTCAGAAATGGAACTGGCTCCCACTTGGGCTAGGGGTGAGTGGAGTGTGCAGCAACTCTCCAGTTCCTTCATCTTGCCTCTGATCAGTGGTGTCTCTGCACCACAGAGCACTGTCTCCATCTGTCTTATCTGATCACTCTGGGTCCCTTCCAACAGCCAGGTGAACCTATCTTACATGCTGGGTAAAGGCACATTGAAAAGGTAGCGTCTGTGGCCTTATTTTCTGTACCATGTGATTTTATCTGAAATTACTTATCCACACAGGGCAGCAAGAGGGGACCTTATATATCTACCTGGTAATCATAAATTGTGACATGAGATGTTAATGAATATCTGAATGTGCCTGGCTGTGAGAGGCACTGGAGTGAGAATCCTCATCTCAAGAAGAATCATAACTCTTCTTGAATTAAATATACACGCCACCAAACAGACAGAGGACTTGTTCCCTCCCTGTTGCACACCTCTGTGTGCACCTGTTTCTGGTACCTGATCTTTGGACAAGGCTCTTTAGAAAGTCAAGTTCACTTACTGCAGTGTTCTGGGTTCCCTGGTGGTCAGAATCAAGATAATGGAGATAGTGTTCCTTTCGCCCTACCCAAGAAATCCAGAGACTTCCTTGTTACCTCAAGTTCAACTTTGAGGCCTACGTCACAGGACCAGGGTTCTGGCAAGTTTATCTCACTCCTTACTCTCAAAAGCTGAGTCAGTTGTGGGCTGGTTTGAAGGATGAGGGGGAGTTTGTTAGGCCAAAACTTGACAAGATTTTCCTGCCCATTGTGACATGAGATGTTGATGAATATCTGAATGTGCTTGGCTGTGAGAGGCACTGGAGTCAGAATCCTCATCTCAAGAAGAATCATAGCTCTTCTTGAATTAAATATACATGCTATCAAACAGACAGAGGACTTGTTCACTCCCTGGTGCACACCTCTAAGGGATAAGCTCCCCCTTAGCCTACAAACTGAGGTACTTGGCCAATGAAAGACACTGCTGGGGGCTAACCTTCCGGGCTGGAAAAGCTGGAGGAACCATCATGGGTGTGGGCAGACTGGACTGTTATTCCAAGCTCAGCTCTCTTAAATTGGGAGGGGTTGGGGAAGGAAGGAAAATGTCTCTTTACCCTTTCTGGCCAATAATACCTCTTTTTCCTATGGAAAATTTATGAAGATGCTCAGAAGTATAGAGAAGAGATGTAAATTCAATGTTTTTAATGGTTAACTGGTTTTAAAAGAGAGATTAGCTGTGGAAGTTTACTCATGGGTCAGTAATTAAACTGAAGGATTCTGACAGAAATAATTTGGGCCAGGAAGGAAAGGACACTGGATAATCTCTCTCTCTTTCCTCCTGTGTTCCTTCTTCTCTTTTCCCTCCTCTCATTTTCTCTTTCCTCTTCTCTCCCCTTTATTAATCTTTCTTCTCTCTCTTCTTTTCTGTCTCCACATGTGGGTGTGTGTGGGAGGGTTATGTGGTTTCATTTTTATTTTTTTTGAAGAAAATCATCTAAATTGGGTGGGCTGGGGAACCTTATGTAGTTCTTTTTCTTAATGTGCTTATCTCTTTTGTCTTCTGGAAGAAACAAAAGAAGACCAGCAATTCTAGGTAAAATAGCCGCCCCAGAGCAGTGCTTAACATGACAGATTGCAGAAGCCTCCCTGTAGAACAAAGGTTTATCTGATCTTATAACTGCTCCTCACCCATCTAGCACTTATACTCAGAACTGACATTTCCTTCATCCCCCTTGACTGATATGTGTTTGCTTACATAAGTGTAGCAACGTATCATAGTTTTCATTTTACAGATTCCCTTCAACTCAACTTCTGCAACCCCATATGGGTAGGAAAGGTACTTAAACTTCACTTCGGCCGTCTGCTGGGCTAGGAGATAAGATTACATGGTAGACTGCACTACTGTTTCCATCCTGCTCTTGTATCCTGGAACACAGTGGACTGAAGGTCTGTATTTCACTGTGCTGTCTTAATTAGTCAGGACACTAAGATACATTTAGATAAGTCACCAACTTGCTGTGTGATTGGGAACAAATAATTTCATTTCTTTTGTCATAAAATAGCATCAGCTTTTCTGTTTTGGAGGCTTTCATATCAAGCTCTGGGATGCTCTAATAAATCACAATATAAAGAATTATGTAAAAATCTTTTATAATAAGAGGAAAGATCCCCATTTGGCATTAAAGTGACCACTGCAAACACTAAGAGCTGAAATCAATACAAGATATAGACCAGTGACTCAAAAGGAGATCTATCTAGTGAAGGAATTCTGGCGCACAATAAATGCCATGCCCTCAAAATGGAAGCAACAAGAAAGTGCAGCACAGAAGGGGCAGAGCAAACCAGCCTCATCCCTGCACCAGCCCCCACTAGCAGCATGCACGGCCAGCTGGCAGCCACCTTTTCACCAGCTGAGAGGTGGAAAGTGAAGAAAAAGAAGCAGATGAGCAACATATTGCACCAGCCTGAGATTTAGATCTCAAAATCTCACGGTCATTTCTTAGGAAGGACAAATGCCACAGACAGGAATAGCACATGAGACTTTTCAAGTAAAGTCCAGGGGTGAATCAACATTGCAGAGAATGAAAGGCTGCCCCTCCACCACACAAGCACACAAATTACCTGCCTGGATATGCTGCAAGGTGGCAATGAATGGCACCTCCCCACATCTGCCCCTACCACCATTCATCACTTGTGCATGAGCAGAGAAGCCATGGAAAGCATCCCAGACATGTAGAACCCGGGCCTTGTTGTCTGTGAGTACCTGGCAGGAGGCAGTGTCCCTGGCAGAATGTAACAAAGAGGCTGCCAGCATTTGTGTTAGCCCAGCCCAGGCTCAAAGTGCTTGGTCCAGGTAGCCAGAGTGGGCTGAGGCAAGACCACGATGGGGAAGACAAGTAAGAGGTTTGAGAGATACATACGAAAGACGGAGGATCCAGCCAGACTTCCAACCTTCCGCACGTCATTATCTAAGGACAGAAGGATGCAGTGGGTTTCAGAGGCAATTCAGAAAACACACCTGCTTATGGGAATCCCCACTTCCACTCCACCCCCAGCACCAACGGACCCTGTGAAAACAAACGAAAGGGTAAGAAAAAGTGTAAAAAGCAAAATAGACTTGTCTTTCCATACTCAGACAATGTATACTCTATCTCAATACTTGATAATGTGGTTGCCTTTTCAATTTAATTTTTCCTCACTTATTTTTTTAAGTACAAACTGAATGAAAAGTGATTCTTATACTTATTTTGCAGAGGAAAATAAAGCCAATGAAGTTAATTAGTTTGTCCAAAGTCTATGATATCAAGTCAAAAGAACAGTCAAAATGCAAGCCTGGATGATTTTTCTACAATATCCTGTTGTTTCCCCAAAAAGCTATGGCTTGGAAATTAGAATACCTGAGCAGGCAGTGGTCATGATGGCTGGGACACCATAATAGGTAAAGGCTCCATTCTCGAAGCGAAGGCCTTCCTTACCAACCTCCACCTCCACTTTACCCTGGAGAGAGAAGCAGTGTACTGAGGGGTGTATGACACTTCCAAATCTAGTATTCATTAGGACCCTAAACACTTCTGCTTAGATGACACATGGACTCACGTTTGCATCACAGGGCAGTGTTAATTATGTCCAGATTGTCATTTCAAAAACAGCACCTCCAAGTTTGATAGCTCTTTGCAGTAAATTCATGGATTCATTGTGTACAACATAGCTCCTGATCACGAATAACCATGCTCTCCTGGCCCTCCATATGCAGGGCCATACACCAGCTAAATTGCCCCACTGACCTCGTCTGAGATTAGACAACATGTAAATCAGGTTTAAATAAAACCTAATCTTTTGTAGAGCTTATGGAGTTCATCATGGATGACAATGATCATTAATGTGTAGTGTGCAGTAACCAAGGACACGCCCCGCACGAGTCTGCATTCAGTCAGCCCTGTAGCCTCATGAGATCCACAGTGTTTTAATCCCTGGTTTAGAGATGAATTGATTTTTAGGTTCTGAAAAGTTAACTTGATCAAGGTTAGTCAGGAAATGGCAGCAAAGGAGTTTAATTTTAATTTTATTTTAACATTGGAATTTTTTTTTTTTTTTTTTTTAGGTTTTTTGAGACAGGGTCTCACTTTGTAGTTCAGGCTGGCCCTGAGCTCAGCCTCAAACTCATCACAGCAATCCTCCTGCCTCTGCCTCACAAGTGCTGGGATTACAGGCGTGAGCCACCACGCCCGGCACTGTGGTATGTGGTACTGGTTGCTGCTGGACGTGAGTCTCCACACCCAGTATAGGTATGTGGTTACCGGGGATTGAACCTGGGTCCTTGCGCTTGCATGACAGGCGCTGGAACCACTGAGCTAAATCCCCGGCCCTAACACTGGAATTTTAAAGGCAGATCTTTCCATTTTTTAAGCCTCCCTATTACCTACTACATTTTATTCCCTTCACATTTTAAAATCTTGAATTTTTATTAAGCATCAGGCAAAGGATTATATATACTCTTTACATTATATAAATGATATATCAGAACCCTTCTCAATTTCCACCAGTAAGAAATGTGACTCCAGTTTTGGAAAAGATTGGTCCTTTTACTGAGGCAATTTGGGAGAATGTATATGAAGCAAATGACAGTGTCAAAGCAGAGAGGCTGAGGGGGACTACAAAATAAGGTCATTTCTAGGTTAAGGTAAGCTTTATCATGATCTTAAAACCCTCAGTGTGTCTAGGTTCCTGAGATTTGCTGGGAAGACAGGGACTCAGGGACAGAGAATGTGGTGGAGCTGGGACAGGCACTGGTGTTCCAGTGGACCTGCACCTGACGCTTCTTTAAGACAGGCCTGTCCCAGCACCCACGGCGGGTGTTTATACGAATACCTGGAGATGAAGCACTTCTTCCACTCCATCATTTTCCTCCCTTCCTGGTTCTCCGAAGAAGGAGAAGAGGAAAGGGGCTATGAAGGCTGAAATGTGGCCTGGAAAATGGATGTATTCAATGTGCTTACAGTGTACAAAGAATACACCAGGCGGAAGTCAGAAATAGTAAGATTTTAGCTCAACAGAGGAAACAGTTTCAAGAAGAATTATCTAAGATGTAGGGTACGGGAGCAGCTTCACTCTGGGGGATAGTCAAGCATAGACAAAGAGGTGCTGGGCTCTGCAGAGAAGCAGTTTTAGAAGTACAAGATACAAGCCCTCTATCAGGGAAGCTCTCATCCCCGGCTAAAGAACACGTTTGCAGCCTCATGCCGTCAAAGATCCCATCATTACAAGGGTATGGGTCTTCCCTGCCTAGGCCCCTTCTGTGGGTCGTGTAGAAATGACTACTTCATTTCCTTTGTTCCCGAGGGACCTAGCCAAATCCTAGCTGCCAGCATTGAAGGAGGCACAGCCATTCTTTTTCACCCAATAGATGCCCTTGTCTTGTCCTTGAAGATTTCTTGACTTGGTTGCTTACCTGAAGAAGCAGCACAAAGTAGTCCACAGGTCGGTTACGCTGATAGAGGTAGTGTTCCGGGGCCTTCTTGTTCTTCTCATCAAACTTCAGCTCTTGGATCACGTTGGGATGTTTCAGGAGCCGGAGGAGAATCTTCTCCGAAAGGTAGAGAGACTTGAAGGGCTCTACTTCTAGGGGACAGTATGGGGGGGGGGTGTCAGCTCTTCTGGCCCTGCCCACTCTCCTGCCAGCAGTTAGTAAGGGTCTGAGTTGGTGCTTCCCTGGCTTTCACCTAGAATAACCTTGTCATGCTCCAGGTTACAGGGCTGCTGAGGCTTCTGGATCCCTTAGGCCTGAGGAATGCTAAACCCGTATGTGTGCCTCAGGGCTGTTCTCTCTCTCTCTCTGTGGACGTTTGTCCTTGCAATGATATGTCAGGAGAAACACTTTGGAAATGTCAGTTTTGTTTTTCATTTGCTCCTTGATTTTGTTTAAAATTGGACATGATTAACTAGACCAATGAAGACAACAAAGCCTTAATGCCATAATAGAATGAAGTACAGTAAATTTAATCTGACTCACTTGCATAACATACATCTGTGGAATGAAATGCAATTCCAAATTTACAGAGAAAAGTAATTAAATGATAAGCTGTCAATAATGTGAGGCCTCACTGTATCATCCTTACATATGAATAAATATATTTTAGATGGTATCACTTAAAAATATGAATGTTTAAATGAAAAAATTACATTAAAAGACATATGACCATTAATTCCTCTCACAATACTCCATTTTGCTTTGAACACATTTGTCCCATCATTCTCACCACAATCTAAAGCAGTTCTAGAAGACTTTGTTCATGTCTTTAGTTGGCCCTTTACTGTGAGAAAGAGGCAGATGTCTTTGAAAGATGACAGGGTCTCGCTTTGTGGTTCAGGCTGGCCCTGAGCTCAGCCTCCAACTCACATCACAGCAGTCCTCCTGCCTCTGCCTCCCCAGTGCTGGGATTACAGGCATGAGCCACCACGCCCGGTACTGTGGTATGTGGTACTGGTTGCTGCTGGGGGAGTCTCCACGCCCAGTATGGTATATGGTTAATAAGATCTGGTGAATAAAGTGGGTGAGAACATGCTATAATGTTTCAATGAGCATGCTTTTCTGTTTAATGGCATTCAGAAGTAGTGAGCACTGTATTTTTGATCACACATCACAAACACATAAAAGAAGCGTTGTAGAACTGCTTCAGAAAATGCCAAGAACAATGGGGGTATATCTGAAGCAAGGTAGTATATTTTGAGTGGGTTAATGGCAGTGTCTTTTACTGTAAGACAATTGAAAATTTTAAGTATTCACTATATATTTTGATCACATTGCATTCTTGGAGCATATTATTATAGTAAACAGCTACATCTGCTTTGCTCTGAAAAATTAGACAGTAGTTAAAAGAAATCCATACTTAGAACTAGATTATGTATTGAAAATGTTAAGAATCTCCAGTTTAAAATTTTCTTCTCTTTTGCACCTTTATTATTAACTCAAAAAATATATGTTGGATTAATCATATACCAAGCTTAGTGGTGGATACGATCACTCTAGGTCAATATTTTCTTTTTTTTTTTTTTTTTTTTTTGAGACAGGGTCTCACTTTGTGGTTCAGGCTGGCTCTGAGCTCAGCCTCAAACTCACATCAGAGCAATCCTCCTGCCTCTGCCTCCCGAGTGCCGGGATTATAGGCGTGAGCCACCACGCCCGGCACTGTGGTATGTGGTACTGATTGCTGCTGGGGTGAGTCTCCACACCCAGTATGGTATATGGTCAACTGGGGATCGAACCCGAGTCCTTACACTTGGAAGACAAGCGCCGGAACCACTGAGCTATATCCCCAGCCCTAGGTCAGTATTTTCAATAGGCACAAGTGAGAAGGTCAGAGAGTTCAAAGTCAAACTTTACCTTCTTCTGAAGAGAGAGTTTATATTTAGATTTTTTTTTGCTTGAAACAGGGTCCCACATTTTTGTAGTTCAGGCTGGCCCTGAGCTCAGCCTTGAACCCACAGCAACCTTCCTGTCTCTGCCTTCCAAGTGCTGGGATGACAAGTGTGAGCCACCACGCCTGGGATTGTGGTATGTGGTACTGATTGCTGGTGGGCATAAGTGTCCACACCTGGCATTGCTGTATGTGGTTACCAGGGGTTGAACCTGGGCCCTTGCACTTGCAAGACAGGCGCCGGAACCACTGAGCTAAATCCCTGGCCCTATATTTAGATTTTTTCATCTTTTTTCTTTCTAAACACTTCAAAATTCAAAATCCACTTTTGTAGTTTAAGAACTTGCTGCTCACTGCTACGTGGCCCTTGGAGGTTCTGGATCCCTGGGTCTTATTAGGTAGGGCAGTGCCTTTCCCTCCAGGGCAAATCCCTTGGGATGCCCCAACTTGTCCAGGATGGGGGCTGACTTCAAGTCCCCACTAGGAAGTGAGTAGAGGAAAAGGAAAGGATAGCAATGGTTTCTTTTTGTTTTATTTCTCAAGCAGAACAGAGGGGTGAGTTGTATGGTACTCACTTCTTCCCCTCGAAGATGACTTGCGCTCATCACAGAGTGTGGGATCCTGTCACTCTATAGAGAGCAACCTTCATCCTAGCACAGCAGATTCTCAGCATGGCTCACACGTTGGAAGCAGCTGAACGGTATTAAAGTGGGTGGTTCCTGACCCCATCCTAGAATCTGCTGCAAATACTCTGGAGGATAGACTCGGGTGGGCAGGTCCTACCTGTGGCCATGAAGCGGTGCGTGGCCAGCAGAAGCTGTGGTGAGATCTTCACTTTGATCTCGGAGTCGGAAAGCTTAAACAAGGAGAAGTCGTGCCGCTTCCTCTCTCGATGCGGGACCCTTTGCTTTTTCCGATTGTCAGCTGCAGGGTAATGAGACAGGCTGTAGCTATCTCAGAATTATGTTGGTCTTTGAAGATCTTTCCACAGTGAAAGAAGACAGGCACATCTTTTGGGTCCACACACATTTCTGCAGTGCCAACTTGAGAAGACATTACAATATGTCTTCCCCAGCAAGTGGATGGGTGCTGACTAGGGTTAAAATGGCTCTAATATCCTTTTTTTTTTTTTTTTGAGACAGGGTCTCGCTTTGTAGTTCAGGCTGGCCCTGAGCTCAGCCTCCAACTCACATCACAGCAATCCTTCTTCCTCTGCCTCCCGAGTGCTGGGATGACAGGCGTGAGCCACCACGCCCAGCACTGTGGTATGTGGTACTGATTGCTGCTGGGGTGAGTCTCCACGCCCAGTATTGTATGTGGTTGCCAGGGAATATCCCGGCCCTTGAGCTTGCAAGACAAGTGCTGGAACCACTGAGCTAACTCCCCGGACCTCTAATATTCTTAGTACATTTACTTTTAGTAGTGGAAAGGAAAAAAGGGATCTGGCTTGGGGTTCCCAAGTTCAGCACAATTGGGGATTTACTTTATTTTTGTGTTGGTTTTTTAATGCTTTACCTTGTATAATTGTGTCAGAGGTCTATAAGACTCACTTTGTCAGTTTTACAAATGAATCAAACTTGTAAATGTTCTCCTAGAACAGAATGTGTTCCAATGTTGGGAATGCAGATGGACATGATTACTGGTTGAAAAAATTTGCTTTTTCTAATTCTTTTTTTTGCTTATTTAAGCTTGTTTTAAAAATAAATAAATATCGATGGGGTGATTTCTTTGGTCATTTTTTCTTTTGCTTTCGCTAAGGTAAAGAAGAAATTGAAAGTGCTAGTTCATCTTACTTGTGCTAAGTCAAAGGACAAAAATGATGTTTTCAAACGTGGCCTGGGAAACAGCAGGGCTGCAGAGTACTTCCAGTGCGAGTGGACTGGAGGGGATAGAAGGCAAAGGGGAAGAACCGCTAGGGCAGGAAATTATGACTCTGCAGTCTTTTTTGCTTCCTTTCCTGTTGGAGCCTGTGTCTTCCTGACCCTTTGAATTTCCTTCTGGAAGAGAGAAAGCGCCCTTCCACCCCTCAGCGCTACTGTGGGCCTGCCTGCAGCTCCGAGCCTCTGCAGTCCCTTCACTGCTCGTTTAACACCTTCCCTCCAGTCAAGACCGAGGGCAGAGCCTGACCGGAGGGTCCACACCCTGGAAGTGGTAGAAGTTATGCAGAAAGAAACACAGTACTACTGACTCCTGCACTTACAGCTCTTCAAAAAATTATGCTAGAAGCTTATTTAAGGGTGGGAAACTCTGATCCGCTCCGACAGGAAGATGATCACTTCACAAAGGAGTCATCAGTCCAAGCTTTGAGCCCATTTCCTCTGCTCACTTAGTGAGGTGAGCAGCGTTCTGAGCTGTGCGCATTGCCTACATACCCCTGACCCTCCCACCAGAATGGCACTAAACACTTTCTCATTAAAGAAGCATTCCTCTGATTGCCCCTTCATTCCTTTGATGCTTAAATTTTATTTTAATGTAATACAAGTAGATTAAACACAGAAAACATAAAAATCAGTCTTTATCTTCTGTGAAAAAATAAAATTTCCTAACAAAATAATTGGAGCCTAACCATAGCTAATATACTATATGTCATGATCTTAAAAGAAATGGCCAAAACATTACTCAGAGTATAAGCCTTTTGATATTTAAACTTGTGAGTCTGACTTATTTCACTTAACATTTTGTTCTCAGATTGCATCCATTTTCTTATAAGTGCTTCAAGTTGCTCTTTCTTCAACAGAGTATACTCCGTTGTGTATAAATATCACATTTTCTTTATCTCTCTGATGATGGACATACATCACTGTTTCTAAAATGTAACTATTGCAAATTTTGATTTTAACAGTAAATGTCTGAAATTTTGTTTAATTTTTTGATAGTTCAGGCTGGGTTGGACTTACTATGAACCTCAGGCTGGCCTTGAACTCATGGTGATCCTCCTGCCTCTGCCTCCCAGTGAGGGGATTACAGGTGTGCACCACCACACCTGGCAAGTGTTTGAAATATTAAAACTGTTCAAGCAAAGGTTCTGGGAAGAGCTTACTCCTTTAAACTACTATCAGGCAGAAACATTTTAGTGTGAATGTTTTCACTTGTGTGTTTACTGAGACATCCAGGAACTCGAGCAAGCATGGCAGGCTGGGGTGCAGAAGGGCGCCTCAGGTGGGGAGAAAGCTCACTTTCCATTCAAAGCAGACAGCTGAGGCAGCGCAGCGCAGTGACGCCAGGTCCCTGGAAGGAGACGCTGTGACGCTCGCTGGTTCTAGTCAAGGCCTGGCCCACCTTTCAGACTTGACCTCTTGGTCAAAGAGAAGGCACTTGTGCACCACTCACTGCCTGCTGGTGTTAAAGCTCTGCTACTAGGAGCCAGGTGTGAAAAGCTGCTGCTGGCAAACTAAGGGCAGAGACCCGAAATGCGGTATCTGAGGGGAGGGAAAGCCACGGCTGTTCCACAGGATGACATCTGAGAAGGAAACACTTCTTGGCCCAAGGATCCCAAGGTTTGGGTCATATTTCCTCCCCACTACCACTGTAATGTGTGCAAACAAATTAGAAAAGTAACCCTCAAAAGTCACATTCTGCAGGGAGGCATCCAACATATCTGCCTGAAGAACAGTGGGTGGGGGATGAGGAGACCAGGAAGAGGAGGAAGCAGGGACAGGATCCAGGCAGATGCTTGGCTGAGGGGGATCAGAAAGCTACAGCAAGTGGCGCTAAACAGAAGAAAAGCAATACATGTGAGGAGCAGGACACTGACAGCAAGGTTCAGATGGGAGGGCGATGTCATAGACCATCTCTCTGGCTCACGGATGGCTGGGTGTGAGCAGAGCTCCAGGAGCACTGGGCTCTGCCTCTAGGTAGACAAAGACACAGCAAGGGAACAGCAAAGGGGAACATAAGCTGGGGGAGGCCCCTGGCTGCCCTCTAGGGGACACGGAGTTTTCCCTCCAAAGGCTGGTGGTCTCTTCCTCCTGTCTTGACTCAGCTCCCAAAGGTTCCCTCCTTCTATACATTTAGCTAGTGGGTTCTTAGTGAGTCAGAGGGACCCAGGCGAGGGCATCCTCTCCCGCCAGGATGAGGCCAAGGCCGAGGCCGAGGCTGAGGTGCACATGGCTTGCTCTGACATCCTTCCTCTGTATATCGAGCTAAGCTGTCCCCAACAGTCTTGGGAAAACACGATGACCCTGGGGAACAGCCCAGGCTGTGCACTTACTGTAGAGGTCAGTTTCGTCCAGGATCTCTGACTTGATGATTTCCTCTATGATGTCTTCCAGCGTGACAATGCCCATCACCTCGTAGAAAGGGTCTCCTTCTCCCTCATTATTTACCCGCTGGACAATGGCCAGGTGAGATTTTCCTGGAGAACAAATTAAATCACAATTAAGTAACTGGGACATTTTCAGAGATTTATTTTTTCCTTGTAAAAAAAAATGATACAAAGTTGCTGCTGTTCAATATTAGCAATGGATCTATCCCAGGACCTCTTTTAAATATGAAATGTGTGCTGCCCTCTAGGGGACCCACCCCATGAAAACCTTATACTTTTACATCTCTGCTTCTTTTCAGGAAAGTTATCTAATATATTCAAAGCCAGTTTAATTTTTTGTGCTCTTATAAAATGCAAATCTTATGCTTTAAAACATATACAGTTATATGTTATTTCATGACATGGACACATTCTAAGATGCGCATTGTTAGGAAATTTATTGTGTGAACATCACAGAGTGCACTCATTCAAACTAAGACAGTTATGACAGCACTAGGCAATACAAACTAATGGGACTACCACTGTTAATGGTGTCTGTAATATGTGATTATATTTTATTTTATTTGAGACAAGGTCTCACTATGCAATTCAGGCTGGCCTTGAATTCACTATGTAACCTAATGTGGCCTTGAACACACAGTGATTCCCCTGTCTCGGCCTCCTGAGTGCTGGGATTATAGGCATGTGCCACCACGCCTGGTGATTATATTTCAGATTAACATATAATAGTTACACATATTTATAGGGTAAAATGTGAAATTTCAACATATGTATGATTTATAATGATCAGATCAGGGTAACTACTACCTCCATCACCCTAACACTTAATATTTTTTGTAGTTGTTCTTAATTGTACAATTAATTGTACATTAATAGTTACCCTACTATTCTATAGAACACTAATAAAAGTTATTTCTATCCACCTGCTCCCCTTACCCATTATCTTACTTTTCTCAATGCTGAGACCAAATATTCAACACCTTCAAGTTAAAAGAGGAAAGGTTTATTTTGGCTGAGAGTTTATTGAAGTTTCCACTTATAGTCGCCAGGCTCCGAGGCAGGGTGGTGGTGTGGCGGAAGAGAAACAGTTCATGGCAGGGCAGGCAGGAAGCAACATCAGCAGGCAGCAGTGGCAAGCCTGCTTTCCCTTTTTATTCCATCCAGGCTCCAAACCTTTTGGGTGGTGGCACTCACACCCTGGAAAGGGCTTTTGTTTTTAGCAACAGTCACACTAGGACTATGCTAATTCTAGTCAGTGGACTAATTAATACCAGATGCTCTTAATCCCAGTATTATAAACCTTAGATCCAGCCACCTCCGAAAAGCCCTACCCATGAGCACCTCAGGCTTTGGAGTGACCTCCAGATACAAGCCATAATACCCATTCACCACTCTGTTGCCAACCTCCCCTTGCCTTGACCCCTTCCCACCCCATGAAAACCTTACACTTTTACATCTTTGCTTCTTTTCAGGAAAGTTATCTAATATATCAAAACCAGTTTAATTTTTTTTCTTTGAACTTTTACATATTGGCAAGCAGAGCTGAAGGAAGCTGAATAATCTAACTGAAAGGCAGAAATTAAGAGTAAGAACTAGGTTAGAAGTCATTCTGCCTTAAATCTCTTTCTCCCTAAACATGAATTCAAAATGGATCAACATTTACATGTAAGAATAAAATTATAAACTCTCAGGAGAAAACACAGGAGTCAAGCCTGATGACCTCATAGTGGGCAGTGGTTCCTTAGCTAAGACACCAAAACACAATCAATCAAAGAAAAAAAACAGGTAAATTGGACTTTACCGAAATTAGAAAATCTATACATCAAAGGACATCATCAAAACAGTGGAAAGGCAACTCAGAGAATGGAGAAAAAAATATTTACAAGTCATCAAAGGATGAAAATCCCAAATATATAAATACCCTAAAGAATGAAAAGACAATGCAATTGCAAAGTAGACTGAGGATTTGAATGGTTGTTTGTCCTAGAAAGATAAACTTGGTCAACACATACGTGAGAAGATGCTTAACACTGTCCTCGGAAGGAACGTCATGTCCACGTGTGGATGAGATACCACTCACAGGACTGCTGAACAGAAAGGTAACAACAAATGTTGGGAAGGGTGTGGAAAACCCGAACTCTCCTCACTGCTGACAGTTCTTCAAAATGGTAAATATATAATTATCACATGATACAGCAATTCTGCTCTTATAAAAACGCAAACACATGCCACACAAATACCTGGATACCAAAATTCAGAGTAGCAGTATTCCTGAGATTCAGAAAGTAAAAACAATCCAAATGCACCCAGATAAACACAATCTGGTAAATATCCATACAGTGGAGTATTTCCTGGCCATAAAATGGAATGAAGCACATCCTGCAACATAGATAAACCCTGAACACATGCTAAGCGAAGGAAATCAGACACATGAGCCTGTATGTTACATGATTCCATTCATGTGATGTTTCCAGAATAAATAAATCTACAGAGGAAAGTAGATCAGTAAGTTCTAGAAACTAGAGAAAGCAAGGAATGATTGCTAATGGGTTCAGGGTTTTTTTTCTAGTAGAATGGAATGTTCTGGAACTGGATAATGGTAATGGCTGCATAATGCTGTGCATATACTAAAAAACACAAATTGGTTACCACCTTATGCTTAAAAGAGTAAAGTTAAGGCTAAAGATTTGGCTTAGTGGTAAAGTACTTGCGTAACACATGCAAGGCCCTGGGATCAATTCCCAATTCTGAACAAAAGATGATTTTCATAGTATGTGAATTATATCTCTGTGAAGCTACTATTAAAAAAAAAAAAGACAAAAGGTAACTGTAGAAAACACAATAATGTATTCCTGAATGAACAGAAACTTTGTGAGGCTCAAAGTCAGAAGTGATAGACCGATGAGCAGGGCTAGAGGCTGCTTCATAAAGAGAGTAAGTTGAAATGAAGGAGCAATAGTGGTTGGAATGCAGGTCATAGCGCTGGTAAAATACTGCTGAGATCACACACTGTTTCGTGCTCTAGGGTTGGAGGATGAAAAGTGGGCACAGGTAAGGGCACTGGGAGGCCAGGAAGGGAGACAGGGCACCACCTTATGCTTTTGTTTTGAGTTGGAAATTGTGAACAGCGCTAAGGGTGTGGCCACAGTGGGAAGGGATGGTTTGAGAATAAACAGTTGTGAGGCTGGGCAGGGCAGGGTCCCATCAGCTCTCAGGGGTAAAGAGTGTTTAAAACTTACAAGCGAGGGCAAACTGCGAGAAGCAGGCTCTCGTTTCTCAAGAGTTTCTGTCGTGCTCTGGGCAAATGCTGGTTTCTAACCTGTATCATGTACTCTCCCATTGATGAGGGCTGTGTTTACTTCCCAGTGGCACACTTGGGAGGGTGGCCAACTTTGGCTATTTCTCTCTTCTGTCTGTCTTCCTGTGAGATTCTGTGAGTGGAAACTGTGGGCCTTTCTGTTGAGATATCTCTCTGCAGACTGGAAGAAGTTTCCAAATGCCTTCAGGAAATGATTAATCCATTAATTTCAGCCCTCCCCTCAACTTGCTAGGAAAAAAGAAAGTCTGTGAAATAACTTAGTCTATTAATGCTGGTTATACTTACCATTTATCCTGAATTTCACAGTATATCAGGTCTTTACACTGAGTACAGAACAAAAGCTTTGGCCTTTGTGAGATGTTTTTAAGAACTTTCTGAATCCTTGCATGGGAACTATAAGTAATTTGATATATCCTTCAGCTTGCTCTAGACACTCCTGGGAAAAATGCATGTTCATTTTTTGTTGGTTTGTGGTACTGGGGATTGAATCCGGGGCTTTTCCACTGAGTGACACCATTAGCAAATCTGTTTTATTTTGAGACAGCTTCTCGCTAAATCACTAAGTTGTCCTGCATTAGAACTTGTGATCCTCCTGCTTCAGCCTCCCAGAGTACTGGCATTACAGGCATGCCTCACCATGCACAACTTCACACATAATCTTAGATAAGTTGGCTTCTTTCCGAAAGTAGTGCTCATGCGCACAGTGGCCATTTTCTCTGAGGATGAGGAAGGACATTGCTTTTTAGGATCAGCAGTGCTAACAAGCTGATGTGTGGAGCAGCGCTGTACTCAATTTAAGACGTGGAGGAATAGGCTCTGCACGTTCTCAAACAAGAACAAAGCAGTTGGGCTCTAGCAGAATTAGCCTTCCACTTTCCAGAAATAATCAAACCGACAGGCTTTATGCTGCTAAGTCCAAGGACATATTGGTATCTCAATATATAGCACGGGAAGCAATAACTCCTCAGAAAGAAAACTACTGAATGCTACTCCACGAAGGGCTTTCATGTGGCCCTCCAGTGTACTTTGTCATCGAGCACCAATGGGAAACCTCTGGGCTGGGATGAAAGGTAAGGACACTTCTATGGCAATGCACTTTCTGAAAATGAGGGCCACATCTGCTTTGAGTCAATGCACATTTTGCTCTGGACTCCCTGGTATCTCCTACTACTAAACTAGTGACTGCAGACTCAACATGTGGTTTGAATCTCTAACATGCTCCAGGTATCCAGCCTCAAGTGAAACCCAGCCCTACGCTGACTGACCAGTTTGCGGAAACATGTTTTTTCCTTGATTTCTAGCAGATGTGGGCTCCTTAACCTTCCTGGAGGGTTTGCTTTTCTCAAGCCTTCACTATTTCTTCTCACTCTAGGATTTACAATCTCTAATTCCAAATTTTCCCATTACCTAAATGAGACACAAAGTAGATTATGCAAAGACAGTATAGTTGGTCCTTGTTTGGAGCACAACATGAAGATGGTTGTCATTGAAAATAAAGAAATAATCCTCAATGAAGCATCAGGGATTACAGTCATACCTCACCAGAACTGAGTGACATTTATGGTGAGGGATCCCTCTTCCCTCTATAAAGCAGCGCCATCTCTAACAGCCTGGGCTCCCAGTGCTCTGCAATACATTTCACCTAGATCAGCGATGGTGAAACTGCAACACCGAACCCACTGATTTATAGCAAAGTGCCAGCACTGCCATTAAACCTGAATACTGAGATATCAGTTTAGAAAAAACAACTCACACATTAACATCTTTTGTCTTAAAAAGAAAAATAACACACATGCTGTAAGTTTGTGGCCACTCATCCAGATCTATGTTTTTTGACCTGATTACACATTAGAGTCACCCAAGAAGCTATACATACATTTTGCAGATTGGATTCTTCACTTAGAGAATCTAGTTTCACTGGTTTGGGGAAAACTTATGGCATAAAAAGTTTAAATGTCTTCCAGTTAGTCAAAGACTCTGTCAGCTACAGTTGAGAACTATTATTTCAGTTCATAGTAATGGTTCTCCAAGCACGATCCCTAGACCAACAGCATCAGCACCAGCATCACTGAAGAACTAACTACAAATGCAAATACCCAGCCTCCATTCCAGACCTAAGGAACCAGAGTTGGTGCAAGTTCAGCCCAGGGATCTCTGGTTTAATAGCTACACAAGTGGTTTTGATGCAAGCAAATATTTGAAAACCACTCATTACCAGTAAACTTTTCTTTAAAACGGTTATTTGTCTGATGACCTATGAGGAAGGGATGCAAGTCCTGAGATGTTTAGTAAATCCTAGTCCCTCTGGGACAAAAGGTAGTGGCAGCGGCAAGGTGCTTGGTGCTCTCTCACATACAATGTGGGTAGTTATGGTGTTTTTGACATAGGGCAGAAAGTCATTGCTGACTTTAATCCTGAGTTTGCAGAGGGGTATCCTTGTGGCTTTTACACGAATCACCTCGACGGTAGATCTGAGGTTCTCCAGTGTCAAGCTCTTGGCATGCCTGGGTGAATCACACTTTCTACTACTGAAAGTGAAACTCATCTTTTCTATCACCTCAAGAATCCAAAGGCCATTTCCAGTGTTACTGACACAAACCCAAAGCACAACTCAGATTGTATTTTCAGACACTGCTTTTAAAGAGTGCTTCTCAGCTATGGGGAGAGGGTTGCCCTCCAGAAAACATTTTGATAATATCTAGAAGACAATTTTGGTGTCACAAGTTGTGTCTGGCATTTAGTGGGTAGAAAATAGTGATGAGGCTAAATATCTTACAATGCACAAGATGCACCCAACAACAATGACTTATCCATCCCCAAATTTCAGTACTGCAAATGCTGGTAATCTTCCTGTGGAGAAACAGAAAAATAATGCAGTGATAGTAACCACATACTATAGTTTTGTATTTGAAGAAGTTGAAATACGCCCCAAGGGTCTTTAACCACTTACCAGTCACTTAGACAGCATGTTTGTTTATATTCTGACTATCCCAAGCACAGCTTGGACAGGTATCATTTCAACCAGTCAACAGGATACACTCATACATCTTTTTTTTTTTTTTTTAAGGTTTTTTGAGACAGGGTCTCACTTTGTGGTTCAGGCTGGCCCTGAGCTCAGCCTCAAACTCACATCACAGTCCTCCTGCCTCTGCCTCCCGAGTGCTGGGATTATAGATGTGAGTCACCACGCCCGGCACTGGTATGTGGTACTGGTTGCCGCTGGGGTGAGTCTCCACACCCAGTATTGTTATGTGGTTACCAGGGATTGAACCCAGGTCCTTGCGCTTGCAAGACAGGCGCCGGAACCACTGAGCTATATCCCCGGCCCCACTCATACATCTTATACTGACTTATTTGCCTACTTTTAAAAAAATTTAGAATGTTGTATTAGCCTTAGATACTTATTTATGGAGAAATCTAATAATAAGTTCTGGTTAGTTTCTTTTACTAATTCATATTTATTTGTGAAAAATAACCTATAATTTTGTGGTATAACCTATACAAACTCTTATTGTAAGCACCTTAGATAGAATTTTTATATTTCTCCAGAAGTCAGTAATATTGTTTTGCAGTACAGAACAGGGAAGTTTGGGAAACTGAGACTGAGTGGGGAGGAAGTGGCAAAAGATCTGCAAAAGAAAAAAACTAAAAAAGGGCAAAATGTTAGCCTATCAGAGAGGAAGCACTCTGTTATGCAATAGAAAGACAAAATGACACCCTACTGTCAACTATTCATAATACAGAAAAGACAGAACTTGAATGGGAAAGTGAAATTAAAACATTCAAATAGCGGTTAATGGTTATAATTCTATAGGGGGGGGTTGACAGAGTTGACCAGCATCAAACAAGCTATCTTGTTATCAAAAAGTGAAGAAAAAATTATAAAATATTTAGGCACCGTCTGGACCAAATAATAGGGAACTCATTTGTTATTTATTCAAAACAAGGGGGCTCAAAAAGTCATTTACAATTTAGATTAAGTCTAATAAACCAAATAATTGAAAACGGGATAGCGAAAATGTCAACCAGGACATCCATCATGGAGTCTTACTCATTATGTTTAGTGGGTAGACATTTTATTGAAATGATTTCACCCACAGAAAAAAAGGAAAGGTCAACATGACAGCACAAAGTGTGTTGTTCAAAGACTGAGTCTCATGCAAAACAAATTCAGAAAGAGAGGAGATAGTACTGTTCAGGTTGTAATGTTGCACTGTGCATTGAATGTTTTCAGATATACCATACACAGGAAAATAATTGAATATATTTGATAAAATTATCATTTTTATTTTTCCTGTTATAAAATTAATTTAAAAAAGCAATTTTTGGTCATCCTGTATTGAAATGATCGGACTGCAAAGTGGTTAAGAAATGTAGTCTTGTCTGTTCAAGATGGTTTTGGCATGGCCTACAGAGCGCTCAGGAGAATCCTGTTAACAGAATTTCCTGTGCCTTGAAAAAAAAAAAAAGGCTAATAATTGATTGGATTCCTCTCTCTTCAAAAATAACTACAGCACTCTGGTAAGGTAATTGTTCCCAAGATAAAATATAGAAGGCAAAAGGAGAACATATGCTAAGAAATGGAGAACTTAGGGAAAGCAAAGATCGTTTAATGGTTCCTCACTTATGACCTTCACCTTGAAAAATACAGTACGTTTTGCTTTGCTCTTCCAGAAGTCCCTGCAGTGGCTTTTATTCATTTGGAAGATAGCACTGAGAACCTCTTCTTTCTATGCTGGACTCTGTGACTTGCTACCTCTCTAAGTCAGCAGCACAAACATTTGATGTAGGATTTCCCTTCATTCCTATGGGCTTGGGGTCTTGAGAATGAGGTGGGGCCAGCCCAACCTAAACCCATAAGCTCCCCAGAGTTTCTGTACTGAGGTGGCAATGTGGCAGTGTCCAGACACTGTCATATTCTCTGAACAAGTCTGAAGCTAGAGTCTACATGAGGGGCTCAGTGGGGAGTGAAGAGAAGATTTGGGCTGAGTGACTAGAAGAATCAAACTGCAGCTACTGGAGTTGGGGAATACTGTGTGAAGGACAGGGGAAGGTGGAACAGAAACATTTTTCCCCTCCCAATTCAAAATCATTCTCCTCCCTATAAATGTTGGGCATCAGCTACCAAGGCAGTAGCTCAGCTTTGGAGAGGTTTGAGGTGTCATTTAGACTCTCAAGGAAAGATGTCAAGGGGCAGTTAAAAATTTAATCTGAAGTTCAAGGTGTTGATATGGTATATTTTGGAGAGAGGATGAAATAATCAAGGGGTGAGAGTAGACACAGAAGAGATCCATGACTCGGTCCTGGGGTACACCAACATTTAGTCAGAGGACTGCCACATGTATGCACCATCAACATGATTTCAGGCACTGAGGATGTATCAGTAGATATGGTATAGAAGGAACAAGTAAAGGAGACTGAGAAGGAGCATGCAAAAGTAATGAAGTCTTAGATTTTTCATCCTTCCCATTTGCAAGTGTATATTCCTCTTTTCCATGCCCTCATCCCATTCTAGAGGACTTCGCTCATATCCTAGCCAATTTTCATTTTGGTTTTTCTAGCCCTTGTTCAACTTGTACATGAAAGTTGTATGATTTATTCCTCAAAAATTCTGTGTGTGAGGTTACTCTTCATTTCAGTCACATGTACCAGTCACCAGGGAGGAACACTTCTAAACTCTTTTTCCTGGCAATAAAGCTCCTATAATTTTTTTTGATACACAGCTTCTCTTTTTTCCAGTATTCTGTTAAAATATATTATGTTTACTATTCACTCAGAAAGTAATACATCGGAAAATAAAAAAAAAAAAGAAAGTAATACATTGGTTAATATATGATGGTGGAAAAACTGGAATTGAATAGGATATGAAATAGGACTCGGCTGGTGAAGATTCATGGAAGACTTCAACACCCAACCAAACAAGAGTGGCCATGATCTAGCCTCAGATATGAGGAAGATGCACTGAAAGGCCCCCAGGTATGGCCTTCATCTTCTAGCAGATCACTTAATTCTCAGCCCAGAACTATGGCCAAAGTAGGCTAGAGCTGGAGAAAAGAGAGACAAGGCAGGTGAAGCTCCTTGAAGTGAGTTGCATACTTGAGATGACCTTAAAACCCACCATTCTGAAGTTCTCATTCCAGGTGAAGACAGTCTACGTTTTCTGCAATGTTTCCCATCGTGTTTCTGACCTGTACGAAGCTGGCTTCTGGGGCATGGGTCAAGACTTGTTCCATTTTTCAGTTTTGCCACAGTAGTGGTCACAAGTATCTCTATTACCTCCAGACTTCAAAATAGCTCTGCAAAATGGGGATTGTTATTGTCTGCATCCACAGCCTTTGCTTTTCCAACTGAAGCAGATACCACAGTTTAGGCCAAATGTCAGATCTACTGTCTGTGGTGTGTTAAGAGTAGTGGGCACATACTGTGTACATGCTCAGAGCCTGTAGGAAACATGCGTATTTCTCAAGTAAATAACTTAGTTTTTTCCTCATATCTTTTCATTTCTGATGCAGTGTTTGGGTTAATATTTTGCTACATCTGATAATTATTATATCTTTGAAGCCTAGTGACTTCATTTTGACATTCTTATGATTTCATATGCTGTATTTTTCAAGCAATAGAATTATCTAATGTGTTAAAAAAAATGGCTGGGGATTTCGCTCAGTGGTTCTGGCCACCTGTCTTGTAAGTGCCAGGGCCCGGGTTTGATTCCCTGGTAACCACATACAATACTGGGGGTGGAGACTCATGACCAGCCGCAATCAATACTACATACCACAGAGCCAGGCGTGGTGGCTCACGCCTGTTATCTCAGCACTCAGGAGGCAGAGGCAGGAGGATTGCTGTGATGTGAGTCTGAGGCTGAGCTTAGGGCCAGACTGAACTACAAAGACCCTGTCTCAAAAAAAAGAAACATAAGAAACTTGTTATAGTTCAATTTTGGTTTCCTGGGTTCTGCCCAGTCAGTAATATCTGATTAAGTATAGTTAGACCAGAACAAAGAAAGTACTTACATAAGAAAACTAACTACAGACAATTCTCTTAACTATATCAGGAGGTATGAGGCAAATGGTCAAGTATGTCAGGTGCTGCGCAGAATGACTTTTAGTCTTCACAGTGAGTCATGATTCTCCAGCTAAGCAAAAGCAAGATCAGCCTAAGAGTGTCAGAGTGACCTGGCCCAGTGACACAGCTGGTAAACAGAAACACTCAGACCTGAGTCCCAGGCTGGTGGGATTCTGGGGTTTTTTTGAGACAGGGTCTCATTTTGTAATTTAGGCTGGCCCTGAGCTCAGCCTCAAACTCACATCACAGCAATCCTCCTGCCTCTCTGCCTCCTTAGTGCTGGGATTATAGGCATGAGCCACCAAGCCCAGCACTGTGGTATGTGGTACTGATTGCTGGTGGGCGTGTGAGTCTCCACACGCCCAGTACTGTGCTTGGTTACCACAAATCGAACCCGGGCCCTTGCACTTGAAAGGCAGGTGTTGAAACCACTGAGCTAAATCCCCAGCCCAACTCTCTGTGTCTTTATAGACCGAGGCAAAGAGTCACAGGTACAGAGTGTGGCTCTACCTCTGACACTAATATTGAGCAGGATACCTGAGTCTTTTGGGTCCCAGGTGCCTCATGTACAAAGTGGGGCTTAAAAAGCCTGCCTGTACAGTAACAGCAAACACAATATGACTTACTGTTTCGAAAAGATCCTCGCTCATGCAAAGGCTTTGCAGTTGTGAGGGACTGACTTTACTCTTTTTATTATTTGGTTTTTCTTGGCTTCTGTTACTCAACTTTAAAACTAAAATGTGCAGTCAAGCATGGTGGCGTACACATATGATCCCAGTACTTTCGGAGGCTGCAGCAGGAAGATCATAGGTGCAAGCACAGTTTGGGAAACTTGGACCCTTTCTCAAAATTTAAAAAAGTAAAAACAAAAATTGTGCTTGGGATGTAACTGAGTGTGAAGGTCCTACCACTAGATAGATACAAACATGAAAGAATATAATAAATAAAATAAAATTTGGGACAAGATGATCTCCAAGGTTTCTTTCCTCATTCTAAAATTCTACAGGTTTCATCAGTCTAAACTGTTCCGTGCTACAAAAGCAGCTTGGCTTTACAGAATGTTAGCAGTGCCAGCAATTACAGCCTCTTGTTTACAAAGAGCTGTGAACTGCTGATGTTTATATCTTTATACACCACTGGAATGAGATGAGAAAGAGCTACCCTAATAAACACTAGTTGGCTTCTATCTAAAGAAGCAATCACTTTCTACCAAATCAGGAAGAAAAACACAGAAATATTACCCTCCTAATCCAGCATCAACTGCCCAGACTTGAAAAACTAAAACTTTCCCTTTCTAGTTAAAAATAAAAAAAGAAAGCTACCACTTTGTAGTTGTCGTTATCTAATTCTGCCTTACCAGAAATATTATCAGCAAAGAATTTCTTGAGCTACTAAAGGGCAATTATAAACAAGCCAACTGTGTCATCCAAGGCACCATGGTAACCAACATCACTAAAGCATGAAAAAAACATTTGTTAGCCACTAGAATCTAAGCCAACTGGCAGTTTAGCTTGTTAAGCAACTGCAAAAATAGCAAAGGAACGACCCGTTATCTAGAGGTCTGACTGCACTGCTTTGAACTCGGTCCCAGAACTATCCCAGGTCTGTCCATCAATTCCATACTGTAGGCTGCCGGTTAAAGGCCGTTAATCACTTATTCAACCAATAGTCATTGAAATTTATTGTATGCCAGTACATAATTCTCAACTTGTATGTTTACTTAGTTTTCCAATAGAAGGTTAAGTAGAAGCTGTAAGCGGGATGAATGCCAAAAAGAGGCTGTGTGAAAGGTACCCTGGGACAGGGATTTGCCTGAGGCAGATACTAAAAGAGCCCCGACAGCCAGAGGATGGATAAAAACTTTAAAAAGTAGACAGAGAACTGCTTTATATTACAGCATACAATAACCGCATTCTCATGACCATGATTCTATGTCATCAAGAAAAGATTATATTTAGAATCCTCTGTTATAGAAGGCAGGAATGAGTATAAAACATTTTAGGAATATCACCATCAAAAATGGTTAAGACATACTGTTTTGGCACTTGAAGGGAATAAAAAGTAGATCTGACAAATATTTAATTCTGCTTCACTCCTCACAATGCTGGGAGATAAGCTGTATACGATGGTGCCTTCCTGCACTCACATGTCACGCTGGCTCTGTTCTTCCTTTATTTTTTTCCTATCTCCTTTTATTTTTCTGCCTTAGCTGGTATGCGTTTTCCCTTCAAAACTGCATAGCACAGTCCTTCTCTTTCTTCCAAGACTGAGCAGAAATTCCACTTCTTCAAAGAAGTTTTCCCAGACTCCCCACGGAATTGTTTCTCCTTCGTTTTTTTCCCTACAGATGTTTTCTGGATGGCCTTTCTCTTACCCAGGTTGCTACCCTTTCTTCCAAGGCCCTTCTTCCCTCCATATTCCCACATTTATACCCAGGTTGGTGCCAAAGCTGTGGCACACGGTGCACACTACAGAGCTGCCCGGATGTTGGCAGTCACGGAGAGGGAAGGTTGGCTGGTGGAGGTGGTGCTTTCTCCAGAACATGTAACAAGTGCCCAGGATTGCTTTAAACTGGCCTTTGCATGTCTGCCTCCTTTGCTAGAGAGCTCTAACTCTGATCAATGGCTTCTCAACACCTTTGAGGTTCAGCTGAAAGGACTCTACCCTCACCCACAAGATCACGTCAGGACCTCCTATTACATGCCCTTGGGGATCCCTATGATTTTTCTTCAAATCACTTGAACACTTTCTAATTTTGTGTTGGTTAGTATCTCTCTCCCTACTGGACTGCAAGCCCCAAAAGGGCAGGGATGATGTCCGTCTGGCTCACCATGGGTCCCCAGTGCCTAGTCCAGGGCTGAAAGAGAATAATGCCCTATCAGTACATACACGGAAGGTGGGGGGGAGGGACTTGACCCTCCTCAGAGACACCTGAGGCTCCGAGGAAGCTAGAACCCAGGCAAATGTGTCTGGTGTATACAACATGGAATTGAGGTAAGCTTCGATACTTTTTAAATGAAAGACCCAGGAAACACGATAAGAGGAAATCAAATTTAGCTGCAGCTAAATTTAGATTAGATAAAACAGAGTGTGACAATGAAGGTGGAGATGGCCTGGAAAGCAAAGTTAAATCTAAAAAGGAGTGTGAATGAGATTCTCTCTCCGGTTCTTTAATGCTCCTTCCAGATGAAGTTCGATTGTTATCTGGCATTTCTCTTGGCAGACTGGGAAAAAAAGGATACTGCATGAAAATTATAATAATCATAATGAAAACTATTATAAAACGAACCTGATTATCAACTTGACTATCTTACATAATTGATTATTTTCATTTTTTTCTTGTTGTGGTTTTCCTCCCTCTATATGATAAGTATGCTGTATCTATTTTTTGTTTGACCTTTTAGAAGGTGAATGGTCTCATTTTAGATTTGATTAATTACTTTGCATTGTTTACCACATTTTAAAGCATTTCACATCTAATTTTACAAGGGAAATGTAATTTTAAATGCGAGTAAGTTTTTATTTTTTTGTATGAAAGGCAAAGAATATATCACTAATGTTTTGACAGGTCTTTAGGGAATTATACAATGGAGAGATTGGTCTTCCTACTGAAGTGGTTCACTCTGGAATTGGGGTGCACAAAAAAATTGACTTTTTAGACCAGATAATTTATCAAGGAAAAAATTACACTTGTGTCTGGCCCAGAAGCACTTTCTGACTGGTTATAAATATTTCAGACAAATACTCCTTGCAGAGAGACTCAAGAGGAAGAGGGTACATTTTCACTCCACAGAGCCTAGACAGTGTCTGTCTTGCTCACCTTTGTATTTCCTGATTCAAAGCAGAGTTCAAAAGTATTTAGACGAGTAACTGAATGAGTAAAGCCTGAATATAAAATCTGCCATAAGGTTTTTTTTTTTTTTTTTGCCATAAGCTATTTTAAAACTACACTCTATAGGTAGAGTGTGCCAGCATCTGTGGGTTGTCGTTTGCTGGAGAAGATGGTGTTACTAACTGAGAAGAGTTCAGTGAGTTAACTCAGAGGCCTGATTCCCAAAAAGAGCTTTAGGCATTCTCCCTGTATCTACACAGGCCTGGTTTTCTCTTTAAAATGATTCACTATGGGAGGAAAGGCTCTACTTTATAATTAGCTTCCCAAATTACAGAACTCACACTGAGGAGACCATAATGACAGTACTATCACAGGAGATACACTCTATAGGGATTAGATCTGTGGACCAGGGTAGGGTCATGAATTGTCCCTTTTATTTGATTAAGGCTATTAGTATGTGAAATATATTTTAAAGATACTAAGATATTGAGTTATTTCATGATAGACTACTTTCCTTAGGTGATTTTCATAGTTCTCTTTTCTACTATTCTATATTTTGTTTTTCCTATATGATGCATATAAAGCTTATAAACACCACTAAAAATTTTATAAAAGCAAAATATGCCACCTAGTCATAGGTGTTCCATCTTCCAGGCTCCCACAGGACTTTACATTTCTATTTTAGAATTTTTGTTTTAATGGTGTATGTGCAGGTCCATCTTACTCATATACGTCAAGACAAAACTTGTGATTTAATGTTATTAGAAGTCAGCGGGAAAGGTGAATCTAGTTTGCCTCCTAGCTTTGCAAAAATAACACTGTTCTTGCAGTAAGCTGCAGGCTTTTGGGGAGTAGGTTTTTTACCTTATATACCAAATCTCAGTACAGAATTTAGGCACAAAAAGAAATGGTTGCCATAACTAGATGAAAAAAAAAAAGTGGCCTTTTTTTCCTGACATTTAAAGTTTGATTTTTCCTGCTGCAAAGTCCAAAAAATTAGGCTAGAGATAACTAGCAATGCATTTACTAGAGCCCAATAGATCCTTTCCATTACATTGTATTACAGTTTAATTCCTTAGATCATCTAATCGATCTTTCAAGAAATATTTAATGGAAATTTATTACATGTCACAGGCATTGTTAAACACAAGAGCTACAAAGACAGGTAAGCAGGCTTGCCCTGGGCATGCTCACCACACTAAGGAAGGCACTCTTAAACAAAGGCTCACAGCACCACTGACGTCAGTAACAGATGGCGAGTCTGAGACCCGCCTGTGTACTCCTCACTTGGGAGGAGGAGGCGAGAAGATCACAAGCTTGAGTCCTGCCTCTGTAACTTAGTGCGATTCTGTCTCAAAATGAAAAAGTAAGGGGATCTGGAGAGGTAGTGCAATATGAAGTATCTGGGTTCAACCTCTAACACTAGGAAAATTTTTAAAAAGAGAAACATCCATATATGGCCAATGAGGCTGGCCCAAATTGGTTTTTAAGGAAAAGCTTTCAGAAGAGATGGCCCCTCAACTGAGTGGTAAAAATGGAGCCAACGCTGGATTGATCAGTCGGGTAAAGCGTATTCCTGACAGAGTTCACCATGAATAAAGGAACAAGGCAGGAAACAGCACGGTGCTGCTGCACCATTCAGGGTTGTCGTAGCCAGCAGCTGTGGCAGGGAGTGGGTGGCCATGAGGGTAAAGGCCAGGTGAGCGGCAGTTCCCTGATGAAGACTATCCTGGAGACGACAGAAGCTACTGAAGGGTTTTATACAAAGATGTCATTACTGGAGATTATTTTAGTGGCTCTTAGAGAGCACGGATTTGTGAGAAGTGTAACTTCTTAGGATGCATGTGGAAAAATGAGTAATAGATTATGCTTCTATTTGATAATCACAGCTAACACTCAGCACTTATGACAAGTTCTAAATAAGCACTGTACCACAATGGTCTTAATATTTCAAAGTACCATACAAATAAATGCTATTATCTTTCTTTACAGCTGGCAGGACACATACAGACAGTTAAGTAATTTGCTCAAAGCCAGTATCAAGTCAGGTGGTCTGGCACCGAAGCTTATGTTCTTTATTGCCATCCACTTGTTTAATTTTTGCCTCTCATATCAAATGAAATCATGCAGACAGGAACCACATCAGTGTTCTCCACCGTACCTACACCCAGGTGCCCAATAACTCTTTGTTAATAAAACCAGTAAATAACTGAGCTAGAGGAAACAATGAACTAAATTATGGGCAGGTTCAAGAGATAGACTAGATGTAATATGGTTTGAAACGTTGGAGTTTGGTGACGGACCAAGTGAATGTTTGATTTTGTGCCAAATTCAAATGTTGTAGCTCTAACCCCCAGGGGTCCTTTAAGGACGTAGTTAAGTTAAATGAAATAATAAGGGTAGACCCTAATCAAACTTCTAAGATAAGGGAAGATCAGAGCCGTCTTTTGCAACCTCTGTACATCTCCCGAGGAAAGACCATGTGAGGACATGGAGAGAAGGAACCCTTCGACAAACCAAGAAGAGAGTCTTCAACTCAGCTGGCCAGAATCTCAATCTGGGTCTTGTCTCAAAACCAAGAGAAAATACATTTCTGTGGTTTAATCTACCAGCCTACACCATTTTATCACAGTAGCTCAAGCAAACTAACACAATGAGGAACTGGATGATGGCTGGTGGTAAAGAAAGAGGGCTGGTGTCTAGCCTAGGGGCCTGCAGGGATAGTGATGTCACTAACTGTGATAGAAGCTCGGGAAAAGAAGAGGAGATATTTTTTGTGGTTAATGCAAAAACACTAATTATTCTGTCTTTAGGGTTCATCTCACTCAAATACAGAAATAAAGAAGCTGGCCATTTAAACCAGTTCATGAATGCATATTTATAATTACATCCTACAGCATTGGTGGCCCTGTCCCTTTTCTGTGACTATCAAGTAAATAATATTCTCTACTCTCAAGGAACTCACAGTCCTCTGGAGAGAGTATCGTTCTTTTCTCTGAAGCCAGCACACCACATGGAAAAGCCATTCTCCTTTCCCTCACTGCTACAGAACTGCCACTCATATGAAGCATACAGACGACATCCTGTGTGGACAAAGAACCTTGGAGTCACTCGTTCTGGATTTGAATCTGGGTCTTGGAATACACTGGCTAAGTGATGACCATGGGTAGACCAAATAACCCTTCTGGTTATTAATCTGCCCTGTAACTGCTGAGATTTTTAAAGGTGGATAGGAACATTTCAGAAAGTGCAATACGCATATTAGCAATCATTTTAATTATAAAAGGTACACTCTGGCTTAAAACCTGTAGGTGAATCAGCCACGGGCAGCAGGTCAAAGGTGAAAAGGTCGGCTCTGTAGGTGGCAGGAATTTCAGGTTCAAGGACAAAAACTGGAGAAGCAGAGGGAAAATAATAGGCTTTGGCTCCTATACCCTAGACCAATTGCAGTTCAGTCAGTTATTACCTATAGAAAGTGAAGCAAATCATGTTATCTATCAGCGTTAATTTCTACATCTGTAATGGAGTTAATATTCATCCAAGAAGGTTGTTCTGAGTATATAAAGGGCTTGTTGAGATGCCTGGCGGAGTTGTTACTCAGTTAATAGTAACTGCTGCTCCTATTAACATAATCACTTTCCTCTGCTACCTCCTAAGGAGTTTAGGAAAGTTACTTGACATGCAAGAAGTAAGGGAAAAGGAAGAGCTATTATAAGCTCTAAAAGCTCATTTTAAAAGTAAGAGTTTGATTTGGCTTCTCCTAACCCATGATGAAAACATAACTCAAAGAAATTGACTATCGTTGCATGTGGCTTGCAGCCCGATACAATCAATCAGCTTGTTAATTATTCTGTCTTTTATCCTAAGTAAATATACAAAGCACTGTTAATAAGGGTTCTCTAAAGAGGAGGCTTCTCAAACTTTAACATACACAGGAGGCACCTGAGAGCTTATTAAAATGCTAATTTTCATTCAGCAGATTTAGGGTGGAGCATGAAATTCTGCATTTCTAGCAACTAATGGTGCTGGTTCATGGACAACAACTTCAGGAAGCAGGCAAGGCTCTGAAAGGACATAGAATTATCTTCCTTGCATGGTATTCATTGCTGGAATGTTCTTGAGTGATCCACCTAATGGCAGAATATTAATAGAACTCAAATAAGTTTTAGGGCAGATTTAGAAATTCTTTTTTTTTCTTTTTGAGACAGGGTCTCGCTTTGTAGTTCAGGCTGGCCCTGAGCTCAGCCTCAAACTCACAGCAATCCTCCTGTCTCTGCCTCCCAAGTGCTGGGATGACAGGTGTGAGTCACCACACCCAGCATTGTGGTATGTGGTACTGGTAGCTGGTGGGTGTGAGTCTCCATGCCTGGCATTGTTGTATGTGGTTACCAGGGATTGAATCCGGGCCCTTGCACTTACAAGACAGGCGCCAGAACTACTGAGCTAAATCCCTGACCTCCAAGAAATTCTTCCCAGGGAGTTTTCCAGATCAATATTAACTTTTTTTGGACAGCCTACTGTGTGCCAACTGTTGGGGACACAAAGGTTAAGAAGATAATTCCTGCTTCTGAAGAGTGCTCTTATTAACACTGTACTCCTCACGGACTTAACTCCTGGAGACCAGAGTTGTCTGTGCTGTTGCCTAAATCGTGTGGAGTATAGATGATCAAGAAACACCAAATGAATGAATGAGCTCACAGGGGTTTTGTTAAAAATGTCTTCTGGTAGCACATGAAAATATGATATTTTCTTAACCATTTGTTATCTTAGCTATTGCACATAAGAGTGATTACGTTAAAATGAGGCAATTAGAGGGCAGGGGATATAGCTCAGTGGTTCCGGCGCCTGTCTTGCAAGCAAGGGCCCAGTTCGATCCCCGGTAACCACATAACAATATTAGGCGTGGAGACTCACCCCAGCAGCAACCAGTACCACACAGCACAGTGCCAGGTTTGGTGGCTCACGCCTGTAATCCCAGCACTCAGGAGGCAGAGGCAGGAGGATTGCTGTGATGTGAGTTTGAGGCTGAGCTCAGGGCCAGCCTGAACCACAAAGCGAGACCCTGTCTCAAAAAAACCTAAAAAAAAAAAAAAAAAAAAAAAAAAAAAAAAAAAAAAAAAAAAAAAAAAAAAAAAAAAAAAAAAATGAGGCCATTAGATTGGGCCTTAGTCCATTCTGGCTCATATCCTAGTAAGAAAAACAAATATGGATACCCACAGCAACAATAAGGGTGCACTGGATACAGAAAAGACCGATGGCAAGGCACAGGAAGACATCAATCAGTCAGCCAATGAGAAAGGCCTGACAAGAAGCCAACCATGCTGAAAGCTTGATCTTAGACTTCGAGACTCCAGAACTGTAAGAAAACAAATTACTGCTGTTTAAGCCACCCAATCTGTACTATTCTGGCAGCTCTACTACTGATTTTTCATAGCTTTTATGCCAAGATTCAAGACCCTTCAGTTGATGGATGAAACTCAGAGACAGACAGAAAAGTGTGAGACAGTATCCCAGATGAGGCTAAAGCAATGACTAGACTCACATTTCTCTTCTCTTCGCATGATATCAACACAAAGTCTAGACCTGTTCTCACCCTAAATCTAAAAGTAGCTTTCGGGCTTTGTTCTCTCCCTAGGCTATGACACTTACCACAATTTCAAAATACTGTGGCAAAAGAAAGACCCTAGATTTCTCTATGTGAGTTCCTAAAGAGTACTTATGAAGATAAAATATACTGAGATCTGCTTCTGAAAAAAACAAAAAATGCATTAAAAATGCACACCTGAGAGTCCTGCTAGTGGCATTTCAGGTCCAACTACACTCAGGTCATTAGTTTGATTTTAATAAACATCTCAACACACATACAAATAAGTGCCTCTTTCGAAGTAGTCATTGTGGGAAGTTCTCCTCTTATTCTAACCACCACTCTCAAACACTGGGATTATTTTCAGGTCCATTGGGTAGTCTGAACGATTTCACTGTTGACTCTTGAAAGTAGATTTTATTTTCAAAACCAACCAGGGGCTCTTCAGGTCCGAATGAGGTAAAGTAGGGCAGCAGGGGGACATAAAGCCAACAGGATGTACTCTAAAGCATCCTGGCTGATTTTTCTTGAATGAATTTGTATTCAACCCCAAAAGGCAGCTTCTGAAGACAAACCCCTGGCAGGAAGTCACCATGTTATATACTCTGTGACAGGTCAAGCTTGAGGTTGGGGAGGGGTATGGACTGTGCTGAAGGACACCTCATTCATTAGACTGGGGACATTTTGCAGGGTCTCCTCTCCGTAGGATTATTTCCTCAGGTCCAATTCTATGATTTCATGGGGCTGGAGTTCCTAGAAGTATAAAGGTTCCACTGCCTTGGCCAAAAGCTCATCCCCCAACTTGGATATTTTGTGTACTCATTGAATGGCTGATGTGAGTAAAATATGGGAAGAATGTCCAAGGTGTCTAGGGATTATTCTAAATCCCCTCCAGGGCAGGAAGTTGTGGGGGGACACATTTCAGCTCTGAGCAAGGAAGACATTGTCCGCAGCTGGAGCTGTCCAGCAATGAAGTTTGCTCTGGAAACAGTGAACTTCCGAAGCATGAGGGGTTCAAAGAAAAGACTGCTTGTCATAGAGGGGTCCCAGTAATGAATGGCTGGGGAGTGAGGCAGTGAAGTTCAAGTGCTACCTTGAGTCAAATCAACACAAAAGCCTGCATTTGGTAGGCCCTGAAAATCTACTGGTGGAATGAAATGAATGAAGAATATGGAGCAACTTACGAGCCAAGTAGTGGGAAGGAGGGGAGGCAGGGGGGACCCTCAGTCAGATGCAAGGAAGGTAGGAGAAGTGAGAGGAGAGTAGCAAGGAAGGCACGAGGAGAGGCCTTCCTGAAGTTTGTGGCACACAGCACAGAAACAGCTTTGGACGCTTGAAGCCATGGTTTTGAAAGAGCAACGCTTTGAAGGGAAGGGAGCTAGGGGGGGAGGGAGATGACCACTGCTCACCCTTCTTAAACTCCTCCAGCACTGTGTCCAGCCGGGTATCGTTGAAGACGCAGTGTAGAGGCCTGTTGTAGAAGCGGGTGACTGTAAGGAGCGGGGTGCAGTCATCGGGGTCCACAAAGGCCAAGTCCTTGACAAACAGGATGTCTACAATGTTGTGCCGCTGGTCACCCTCGTACACTGGGATGCGCGTGTAGCCGCTGCGAAGGATCTCGGAGACGGTGGCAAAGTCGAGCACCGCGTCGGAACGCAGCATGAAGCAGTCCCCGAGGGGGGTCAGCACCTCCTCCACCACCTTGGTGCGCAGCTCCAGGGCGCCTTGGATGATGTTCAGCTCCTCCTTGACCAGGTCGCTGTAGGGGTCTGCAGCCCGCAGCGTCTCCAGCAGTTTCTCCCGCGTGTAGAAGGTGCTGATCTCCTGCCGTAGCGCCCAGTCCAGCAGGCGGCCCAGCGGGTAGCACACCGGGAAGGCGGCCGCCATCAGGAGCCGGGTCAGGCACACACTGTGCGAGGCGATGACCAGCCCGTGCCGCGAACACACCGAATACGGGCAGATTTCGGCTCCCAGGAACACAGCGCCCGTGCACAGGAGCACAGGCAGCCACGGGAAGTGAACCCCCGCCTCGCTGTAGTCCTCCCCGTGGTCCCCGACGCCCGGCGGCAGCGAGGCGCACAGCCAGCCTGCCAGGGCGGCGTTGGCTCCGGCCTGGCCCAGGAGCAGGGTGCACAGCAGATGGGTCCCCCTGCCGCGCACGGCCTGCACGCGGCGCGCCTGCTCCTGCTCGGCGGCCGAGCCGCTGTTCCGCAGCACCCGGAGCTCCACCGGGTCCAGCGAGAGCAGGCTCAGGCGCAGGCCGCTGAACAGGGCGGACAGGGCCAGCAGCAGGAGCGCCCCGAGCGCCCGCAGCCACGCGGGCGGCAGCAGGTCCCCACCCGGGCCGTAGAGCCGCGGGCGGACGCGCAGCAGGAAGCCGCCCGCCGCGCCGTGGTGGTGCCAAGCGCGCCCGTCCCAGGCGCACAGCGAGAAGAGCTTCCCGCCGCCGCCCGCCCCGCCGCGCTCCGCCTCGCCCTTGCGCAGCTCGCGCACCCGCACCTGCACCAGGGCCGAGCCCGCCACGCCCCCGGGCCGCAGGGGCCCCAGCACCTCCACGTCCGACGCCCAGTCGCTCTGCTCGCGGCAGCGCTGCGGGCCCGGGGCGCGCGTGGGGAGCGCGCTGCTCGCCGCGCCGCCGCCGCCGCCGCCGCCCGGGGGCTCCTCGATGAACACGAGCCGCGGGGCCCAGTCGCCGGTGCCGTTTTGCCCCGGGGAGACGGTGGGGGCGGGCGCCGGCGCGGCGGGGGCCGCGGGCCCGGGCTGGAAGTACACGCGCAGGAGGAAGCTGGTGCCTTCGGCCGCGCGCAGGGTGCCCCCCTCCAGGGACACGCGGCCTCCGGCGGTGTCTTCCGGCCTCAGCCCCAGCAGCCAGGCGGCGGCGGCCGGGGGCCGGGGGGACAGAGAGAAGAAGAGCAGCAGCACCGCGCCCCGGCTGCAGCAGTCCCGCAGCCTGACGCCCACCGCCGCCGCCGCCATCCTGCACCCGGCGCGGCCGCACGTGATACTGCGGAGCGGAGCGAGAGGAGGAGCCGGGGCCCGAGCCGGAGCCCGAGCGCGGCCGCGGGCGGCTCGCCACGTGCGCCTCCCTGCGCGTGGGCTTCGGCTCCGGGCTCAGAACCTGCCTGGGCGGGGAGTCGGCGCCGGGGGCTGGACGGGGCCGAGCACCGCCGCTCGGGCAAAGCCCCGGCCGCGCTCCGGTGCCTCTGAACCGTATCCCCGAGAGGAGAGGCGAGAGGCTCGGCTTGAAGCACAGCCTCCTACTCCAGCAATCAATCAGCCCCAGCCAACTCCTACCCTGCAGTAATTCTCTGCCTGCCCCACCACTTCCCCACCGGCTCAGGAAATTTCCCTCCATTCTTTTGCTACCACATCCATTCTAGTTAAAAGACATTCTTGAGGCTAAGGTTAGAATTGGTGAAAACTTTAAATGTGTGGTCTCAATTCCAGCTGACTTATCATATTGTAAATATTTCCAAATGAAGTTCAGTTTTATGTTAAGATCTGAAGGTCTTATCAAAAAAACTGGAAAAAAATAAGTATGCTTCCGTGCAGTGGAGTACTATTCAGCAGGAAAAAGTCTCTAAAAAAGATGGAAGAACAGAGTGTATATAATATGCCACTATTTGTATGAACAAATTTATATATAATATACACACATGTAAATGTTAAATATAAAATGTAGCTAATACATAGGAAATGTAATAACATTTACCTCCAGGGAGCAGAAGTAGACTCCAGAAGTTTGGCCGAGAGAGACTTAAGAAATTAAAGAATAACAGGAATTTGCAAACCATTATACACAGTTCCCTCTATCCTTTACACACTTTCCCCGAATATTTACATTCTAACTTTGGTAAAGCACAGTATCAAAAGCAGAAAATTGACATTTGTATAACATGTGCACAGTTCTACATTATGTTATCATGTAGAGATTTATGTAAACATCAACACAATCAAAATATAGATCTACCACAAAGATTTGGAGGAATTTGGAAATTTACTTCCTTATATATTAATACAAATTCGTACATATTAACATGTAGACTATATATATATATATATATATATATATATATATATATATATTTTTTTTTTTAGACAGGGTCTCGCTTTGTAGTTCAGGCTGGCCCTGAGCTCAGACTCAAACTCACATCACAGTAATCCTCCTGGTTCTGCCTCCCGAGTGTTGGGATTACAGGAGTGAACCACCATGCCCAGTATTGTATATGGTTAACCAGGGATCGAATCCGGGCCCTTGTGCTTGCAAGACAGGTGCCGGAACCACTGAGCCAAATTCCTGGCCCAGTAGGCCTATTTTAATGTTATGCATTTATTTTTACAAAATTTATATAGTATAATTCACTTTGGCTATAGCTATGCATTTTGATAAATGTATATTCATGTAACCACGCACTCAAAAATAGATCCTTTGGGATACCAGCTGCGGTTTAGTTGGTAATATGCTTGGATAGCAATGGGAGGCCCTAGGTTACACCTCTAGTACAGAAAAAAAAACCAGAAGTATTGCCTTTCTCCTTCTGTAAAGTTTTCTTTTGCAGAATGTTCTATAAACAGAATAGGTCGTATTCTTTTTGAGTCTTGAATCCCGTGCTAAATTATCAAAGTGAATTTACTATTCATCCATAATGTTGTATTTACCCATAGATATGGTTCACCTCTTTGTATAACTGAGCAGGATTCTATTAAATGGGTGTTATAATTTGTTTTTGATGGAAGTCATTTCCACTTGTTGATAATTATGAATAAATTTTTTACATAAATTTTTATTTCTCTTGCCTGAACTTATTGTAAGTCTGTTTTATCTATGTATATATTGAAATCATACAATTTTTCAAAGCTTTTATTAATTTTGGTGCTGAGGATTGAACCTGGGACCTTGGGCATCCTAGGAACACCCTCAACTACTGAGCTATACACTCTCCCAGCCCTTACTTTATTTTTTATTTGACAAATAATGTATATGTACATTTATGGGGTATGGCTTAACCACTTTTCACAGACACAATTTCCAACACCCACATCTTAGGAGAGGTTTTTCTGGGTCATATTTTCAATCAACAGCCGCCCAGCTCCAAGCACAACTGGCATGGCAAAGAGGCATGGCGCAGGAAGGCGACTCTTTTCCTGGCACCAAAGAAGTAACGAAAAATAGGGAGGAAGGAGAGTCCTTCCGAGTCAAGCCCCGGGGCCCCGCCTCTAACCAGGCCCCGCCTTCTAACCGGAAACTGGCTGTCGGATGCCGGTTGTGTAGTTCAGTTACCTTCTGAAAGCTCCGCCTATGAGTGCAGGAGTCTTTTGGAGACATCTGGATGGAAGCAATACCAGTCCACTTGTAGAGCTTTGATATATGCATAGTACATTGTGAAATCATCCAATTTATCTCTTTTCATAGTAAAAACATTTAAAATCCCCTCTTTTAGTTATTTTGAAATATGTGATATATTATTGTTAACTGTAATTACCTTGCTGAGCAATCGAAATTCATATCCCTGTTCAGCTTATTCCTCCTTTGACTTGGTAGCCACCGAGAGCGTCTCCCCTTTCCCTATCCATCCACTCTGCAGTCTCTGGTAAATACAGTTCTACTCTCTTCTTCCACATGCCCGACCTTTTCACATTCCATATGTAATATGGCATTCGTCTCTCGGCCTGGCATATTCTACTTAGCATACTGTCTTCCGGGTTTCTTCATGGTATCACAAGTGACAGGATTTCCTACCAAGGCTGAATAATATTCCGTCGTGTTCATGGACCACATTTAGAAATCCATTTGTCCGCTGATGAACACAGGCTGTTTCCCTGTAATGTGTACTGAGAACAGGCAGTGAACTTGGGCAGAGGCATCTCTTTGGTGATGGTTTCGATTGTTTTCGCGTATGTTCAGTGGTGGGATTGCTGCATCCTACGGTGATTCTATTTCTTGTTTTTTAAAAAAGATTCCATACTATTTTCCATAATGACTGTATTAGCTTTACAAGTATTACTTTTTAAAATATAAAAATAACAATAACTCCACATACTGCCTTTGGCATTTCTGACTTTCCTAAATGATCATTGCTCTGTGGCATTGTTATGCCCCATTTTTACATTGCACACAGACTTATTATGAAATACATGCAGTCTTTTTTATATAAATTCATGCCTAATAAACTATACATACAATCCTAGTTTACTTCTACCGCTGAACATGTCAAGAGATTTTTAAGGCTCAGTTTTATGAAGAGAAGAAGAGAGAGAAACTGTAAGATTAATTCTCCTCCCCATCACATGGTTCTATCTTTAACAAGTGTTAGGCTGATGAAAATCAATTCACTTTCTGCCCATTTCCTCCTCTGTGAAATGGAAGACAGTTTCCAGGTCCCCACCCCGTCACGTGCCGGTGAATCGGGGTTAATACACCCTGAGTAAAGATAATGTGGAGAGGCTGAGTACTTTTCCTTTTACTGCCCCGGAGGTGCTGGAAAAGTACTGGGTTTCCAGAGCCCTGCTGTAATTGCAGGGATTCCTGAGGACGGGTTCAGCCAGTGTGATCCTCCAAAGAAAGAGCTGCCAGAAATAGCTGCCCAGAATCTGAGTGTGCATTATCTTCCTAGACTATAAAATGGGCAGTCCCTTATTTCTTAGAGAGATGGAGGAATTATTTGCCTCCAAACTAATAACTATGTTCTTTCAGAATGCACACGGTGAGATGCTTTTGCCTCATTACTTGTCCAACCAGCTAATGAATATTTATTGACTGAAAAATTCCAGGCCCAGTATCAAACAGTACATATCCTCGTCATCCTGGTGCTTAGAGTCTACCGAGGCTGGCAGAGTTGACCCAGAAATAGCATTTGCCGGCTAAGTAATTACTCCTGTGGAGGAAACATCAAAAGTGACGTTGCTTCTATGTTCACACAATACTACGTTTATTAGATTTGTCTGTGTTGCTGAGGTACTCTTGTTCGATGTTTGTGAAGCCATATTGAATATCATTATTTTTATCCATTCCCTTAGAGACAGACACTTAGATTATCCTGGGTTCCCACCACCACGCAGGGGCCCAGGGCAGTCCTTGACGGCACTCAGCTGGACTCGTGGGGAAGCCCTGCGGAGCATCCTCCCCGGTGAGTAGCTGGGTCACAGGGCATTCATTTACTATGCGCTGCCGGGTTCCTGTCTGTCAGTAGCCCCTAAGGTTTTCTGTTTTCCAACGTCCTAGCCTACATTTCCCAAGTATTTCCATTTTGCAAAATGACTATGTAGATGAATGTCCTTGATTTCTAGCAACTTTTCATATCCTTTGTATTTGTTAGCCTTTTGGATATGAAATTGGGGCTGAAGGTTTAGGCTGGCACTTGAAATCTCGTTTTTCTTTACTTTTCCATGTGCATCTCTCCTGAAGCCTCATGCTAGATAACTGAGGACAGCCACCCCCAGAGAGGAGACTGTTTCCTCAGTCAAGGGCCTATGAGTAACTGTACTTCTCTGTTAGAACCTCCAAACAAGCTCTCAAGAACATTCTAAAAATGACAATGTTTTATCTCTCAAAACACAAATTTGTGTTGTACCCTGACCTAAATTAGATGGAATATGGGAAACAGACTTTCCACCCCATTTTGTAGAGATGACCGCTTTTGCACTTGTCGGTGGAGCAGGTCAGTAGAGTTGCTAATCTGTGCAACACACTAGGGTTAATCCCAGAACTCAGGAGTCTGAGGCAGGAGAATTGCTTCAGATTTGAGGCCAGTGTGCAATACTTAGTGAATTCAAGGAAAGCTTGACCCTGTCTTAAAAAATAAGTCTACTACACTAACAACTAATTGTAAATAGTATATTCCTGAGATATGGTTATTTCTGTCAGTTAAAAATAAATGCTCCTGCCTAGGGTACGGAGAGGTGTTTTTTCAGAAAAAGATCAAGCGATCTCCTCTACCTCCTCTTGCTCTTCCACCTTCTCCACCTTCCTTTCCTTCTGCTGTTTCAACTTTTTCCTCTGCTTTTTTTTTTTTTTCTTTTGGCAGAGATGACTAAGGCCTAGTGTTTGGGCAGTCAGAAGATGAATCCCTAGTGTGGCCACCAGGTAATCAGTTTACTGACAGTCTGAGTCAGATGGTCTGGTGTGGAACCCCAGACTGAGAGAGAGCTGCAAGGCAGATGTGATAACCTTTTAGACAAACAGAAAAGAATATTGAAAATGTTTTGCTTACTGTGAAGAGATGGAAAACTTAAAGGTTGGTTTGGGGCTGGTTTGATCTTTTTCTTAGGATAATCTGATTCTCAAATGTCCAAGGGACAGAAGTCAATTTGAGACAATCTTTAATACAGATAAACATTTCTTGGTAAAATAATGATTCCATTTTTTAAACAGATTTTTAAAAACACACACACAAAACTGGTCACAGGGATTTCCTCTGTGAAGAGAAACTGGTAGTTGGGGAGCACAGGTAGCAGAGGTACTACCTTTTTAAAACTTGATTATATTGGTACATTTTGTGTATACTTTAGGATCACATTCAACATTGAGTTTGTACCAGTACATGACACATCTTGATTCTCTTATTTTCCATTTTCCTGCCCTCCCTACAACACCCTGCCCCCACATATAAGCTTTGTTTCCTTTTTTATCATAAAATTTTTTCTTTCTCTTCTTTACTTACCCCTATCCCATTTTTCCCTTTGAATAATTTCTTACTATTTCACATTACCTATCATACATTTATACCTTCAGTTTCTCATACCAGAGAAATGATAGGTATTTATATATCTATTCCCTATTTCTTTCAGTTATGAGTATGTCCTCAAGGTACATCAACTTGAGTATAAATGATTCAAATTTATCATTCTTTATGGCAGAGTAATACTTCATTTTATTAAAAAAAAACCCTCACCTTTGTTCAGTCTCCTGTTATGGGCATTTGGGCTGTTTCCAAGATCTGGCTATCATAAACTGAGCTACTATAAGCACAGATATACATATATTGCTGTGACATGAATGTTTAATTCTCTCGTTTATATACCTAGCAGGGAAATGGCAGGGTCAAATGGGAGCTCTAATACTAGTTTTTTGAGGACTCTCCACACTGATCACCGCGGTGGTTGCACCAGCCCACATTCTCACCAGCAGTAGAAAAGGGATCCTTTCTCCCTGTAGCCTTGCCAGCATTTGTCCTTGGTTGATTTCATGAAGGAAGCCTTTTTTTGTGGAGTGAGATGCAATTCCTTTGTTGTTTTCATCTTTCACCTTCTTAAACCACAATATTAACATTTCTTCATATGTTTCTTTGTTGCCTTTGCTTCTTCATCTGAGAAATGTCTGTCCACTTCAGATGGCCATTTTTGAACTGAGTCTTTAAATTTTGGGGGGGGATGATTTAAAAAAAATTCTTTATATACTCTAGATGGTAGTCCTTTGTTTGAGAAACAGCTGGTTAATCCCCCCCCCTTTTATTGTAGGTCATCTTTTCACTCTCTTGATGGTTTCTGTTGCTGTTCAGAAGTTTTTTAGTAAGAAGAGATTCCAGTTGTTGATTTTTTCTGCTAGTTCCGATGTGGCTGAGGTTTTGTTCATAAAATCTCTCCCTATGCCAATGTCTCTGAGAGTTCTACCTAAACGGTTTTTCAGCAGGTTTAGTGATTCTGTTTTAATATTTAGGCCTCTAATCCACTTTGATTTTAGTTCAGTGCATGGTTAAACAGATAGATCTAGCTTTAGCCTTTGGCAGGTTGAAACCCGGTTTTTCCAGCACCATTTGTTAAAGAGCTATCTTTCCTCCACTTAGGGTATTTGGCTCCTTTGTTGAAAGTAAGATACTATATATATTTTTTTGTTTGTTTGTTTTTGGGAATTTTTTGTTGTTGTTGTTTGTTCATTTGTTTGTTTGTTTGTTTGGTTTTTTATCTTTATTGGTACATTAAATATACACATCATGATTGCACTCCATAATGGGGATTTGTACCAGTATAAGACACAACTTAATTCTCATTTTTTCCCATAACCCTACCCACCCTACCACCCCCCGCCCCCATCATTTGTTTGTTTTTGAGACAGGATCTCACTTTGTGGTTCAGGCTGGCCCTGAGCTCAGCCTCAAACTCACATCACAGCAATCCTTCTGCCTCTGCCTCCCAAGGGCTGGGATTACAGGCGTGAGCCACCACGCCCGGCACTGTGGTATGTGGTACTGGTTGCTGCTGGGCATGAGTCTCCACATCCAGTATGTTACGTGGTTACTGGGGATCGAACCCAGGTCCTTGCGCTTGCAAGACAGCTGCCAGAACCACTGAGCTAACTCCCCGGCAAGATACTATATTTTTGATCTTTTACATTTTGAATGATTGTTTTCCTTTTCAAAATTAATCAATGTTTAATTTTTAAATGTACTTTCTTATCTCTATTTCTATTCTGTGTGTCCTGAGAATCTTTATTTAAATAAGTATCTCACATGACTCCATTGAATTGATGGTTTGCTGTCTCTCTTTGGGAAATTAGATTTAAAACAGTGGTTCTGAACTTTCTTTGGATTCGTGCACTCTCTTGAGTTCTAATGAAAATGATACATCCACTTAGGACACAATAATATGAATATATGTGAAAAGGATTTTAGGAGGTTCAAGGAGAGCACAGTGGTATCATGTTTATGATCCTCATATTAGAGATTTTTTTTATGGCAAGGAGGCTTGTCTGTTTGTTTTTAAAGTGAGTGGTTCAGGGAATTGAGATCAGTTTAAAGTGTGAGCAAGTCTGTGTACAAGCAAAGATCAGAGGCAAATTTACGTTTGATGGATGGGTTCCTTTTCTGTTTCTAGAGCCAGTACTCACTAATAAACAAATAGAAGATGGGTCCCTCAGCAATTACCTTCCAGCTACATCCTGTCCACAAATGTTAATGAAATTTTCAGATGACTCTAAAAGAAGACATGCTGCAAAGACCAGAAAAGCCAAAGAAATTATATAAAACATTAGCAATATGGCACTGGGAATGACACTCATCTTGGAAACTTTTCAAGTAGATGTATCTAGGGAAAAGCAATTTGAAAGAAAATTTTTCATAGTGAGGGCAACACCTGGAAAATAATAATGGCTATGAGGGGCCCAAGGGTGATTCTAAACAGCCAACTAGATACATGTCTGCTGTGTAATGTGGTGAGAAAAATATGACACTGGCCTCTTGTCGTAAAACAGGGAGATAATAGCTCTTTCTGTTTGGCCCTGGTGACAGATAGCACCTGGGACGCTGTTTCTAGTTTTGGACACTTCATTAGCAGAAAATTGTTGATTAGTGTTTGAGAACTTAGAGAAAAGAAACAAGAACAATTAAAAACATTTATTTGCTATGATTCACCCATTCAAAACCAGTGGTGCAGAGGGAAGCAGGAGAAATGAAGCTTTGTACTTAGTTTATATTGCTGAAGAACTTTAAAAAAAAACTTCCTCATTTGAATTTTAGCCCATAACCACTAATTGCTGAAGCTGGAAGAGACTGTGGACATGAATTTTTATGACCTTTAACCCCTAGGCAGTACTAAAATTTTGTTAGCTGGACAGGTTGCTCTTGGACTATGCCTTGTCTTGAGACCAAGAAAGGGTCTTTTTAAGCACAGACTCAGTAGAATTGTTTACCTGTTTAAAAACCTTTCATGGCTTCTAGAGGCATTTAGAATAAGTTCAGCCCCTGATGAGGGGCCTGCACGGGCCTGCTGCTTCTGGTCTTTGTCTAAATCACAGCTTTAGATGGCAACACTCTCCCCGCAGCTTACCAGCCCTCAGCCATATCAGTCCCCATTCTGTTTCTGGGAGCCTCCAAGCTCTTTCCTTTGTACTTGCTATTTATTCCTCCAGCTCTCTGCATTGTTGCCTCCTCATCTTTCTTCTTTTTATGACCATCTTATCTAAAATTTACATCCCTCTTCCATCATCCTGTTTATAATATTACCACAGTCTGTGATTATGTTTATTTACTTAATTCTTTATTATCATCATTCTTTCATTAGGTTATAAAATCTTGGTGAGCAAAGACCTTTGCTATCTCATTCATCCCTATGATTTTGATGTAGTAACACAGAGTTTGTACTGTATTACTGACCCTATCCAGTGTTTTTACATATACTAATTTAATCCTCATAGGAACACCTTAAAAATCTCTCTTATTATCTCCACCATACAGAAACTCCAAGGGAAAGCTGAGGTGCAGAGAGGCTCAGTGTGGCTACCCCAAACTTACATAGTAAGTAAGTGATCCTGGCAGAATGAGTTGTGCAGGATCTGAAGAACAGACAACAGGTCCATTACTTAGATATATATTTTTTCCCTTATGAGAATTTAGTTCCATATTTGAGAATGTGTGATATTAAGTCATTGCTTTAGGGGATAATGAGGAAAAGGAGAGAATTTAGGGAAAGCGACAGGAACAAAAAGCGGAGGTAGAATATGACATCATAAAATTTGAGCTTTTGTGATATAGTCTTGGGAAACACTAGAGCAAGTGAAACAAAGACTTATTTTCTGGTCTTATTGAGGCAGAGAAGGGGGCTGGTACAAGAAGGGCTGACAGCATGTGGCTTGGTTAAAACATAACCCATAACTCTATTTTGGAGGGATGATTAAGTACAACTTTAGGCAAAATAGACTAAAGGCCAACGCCTTTTTCTTTTCTTTTGGTTCTAGGTATTGAACTCAGTGTCTGGAGCATGTGTTGGACTCTCGGACTCTCCAAGGTCGTTCTTTAGTAAGTATCCAAGTGACTCTGTCTGTGAACCAAGGATAAAAGAGTCAGTAATAACCTGAGGTTATAAAATCAGAAAGATAGCCAAGTATCATGGAACATACCTTCAGTTCCAGCATTCTGAGAGGTGAGGCAGGATGGTGAGAAATTTGAGTCCAGACTATGAAGCTCAGTGACTTAGCAAATCCCTGTCTCAAAATAACAAATTTAGAAAATAAAGATCTGAAGATGTAACTTAGTGTCAAGGTTCAATTCAAAAAAGTTAGATTTGAATGAAGTTTTGTTTTATTTTTGCAGTACTGGATTCTGAACCCAGCGTCTTCTAGGCAAGTGTTCTACATATATCCCCAGACCAGGAAGACATATTCAGACAGAGGAGCCAATAGGGATTTTACCTTAGTTTCCCTGTTATCTACAACCAAGAAAAACAAAAACAAAACTGAAAGATTGTAGCAAACAAGGGTGGATAAATTGAAATGACTTAAACATATTATTTTTCTTCATATAGGTGAATATCAGTGTTAACTGCCTTTTTTTAATTAGCAGGAATGAAAATGTATCTGGGAGGAGTCCCTTAGTTTACTCATAGTGACTTTGCTTCTTTAGGCCTGTTGTTCTTGACTCCATCTTGTTTTTCTTCTTCTTGCCCCTACAATGTCTTCCCAGTGAAGACAGTGATCTGTGTAAAACATACACTGAATGTCAACTGTCTGCCCAAGATTTTCTTTTTTTTAGGTTTTTTGAGACAGGGTCTCGCTTTGTAGTTCAGGCTGGCCCTGAGCTCAGCCTCCAACTCACATCACAGCAATCCTCCTGCCTCTGCCTCCCAAGCGCTGGGATTACAGGTGTGAGCCACCACTCCTGGTACTGTGGTATGTGGTAATGATTGCTGCTGGGTGAGTCTCCACGCCTAATATTGTTATGTGGTTACCGGGGATCAAAGCCAGGCCCTTGCGCTTGCAAGACAGCTGCCAGAACCACTGAGCTATATCCCCCGGCCCTGCCCAAGATTTTCTAATGCTTTTCTATTGTTCTCTTGTTCTTAAGATAAATTGTAAATTCTAATGTAGCTTATCAAAGTCCTTCATAGCTGCCTTCTCCAGACTCTTGCTCTATTTCTGTTTCTTGATGGTAATAGGTGGCAGAGTTGAGACTCACACCCAGACAGGCTACCTCTGCAGCCAATACTTTGTACTCTTCCTCATTGCCTGTGTCTGGCCATTTGAATTTTTTTCAGCTTCTCTCATGAGTATTACTCTTTTTTTTAGACTTAACTACCTAGTTCTGCCTCTCAGTTCCTCCAATTGAGGAGCTTAAAATTGAGTTACCATCTGACCCCGCAATTCTTCTCCAATGTATATACCCAAGAGGATAGAAAACATATGTCTACAGTAAAAACATATGTCCACATTGGCAACAAATATTCATGGTACAATTATTCATAATAGACAAAAGATAAAAGCTGGAAGTGGTGAAACACACCTGTAATCTCAGCACTCTGGGAAACTGAGGCAGAAGCATCCTGAGTTCGAATCCAGCTTGGACAATTTAGTGACTTAGTGAAATCTTGCCTCAAAATAAAAACTAAAAAAGAAATGGATGAAGCTCAATGTGAAGGCCCTCAGTTCAATCTCCAGAACCGCTGGAAATAAACAAACAAGTAAATAAAGTGAAAACAAACCACATGTCCATCAAACAAACAAAATATGGTCCAGCCATACCATCCAAAACTATTCAAAAGAAGTAGAAATGGATAGACAATACATGAAAAATATTCAACATCTTTGGCCATTAGAGAGTTACAAATCAAAACAATAGTGAGATTTTATCTGACTCCAGTAAGATACTGCCGAGGACTCGAAGAACAATTGCTGACAAAGTTGTAGGGGAAAAAAAAGAACTCTTCTACACTACTTGAAATGTTAACTAGTACAACTACTCTGAAAATCAATATGGAGATTTCTCAAAAAACTAAAAATAGGAATTACATTTAAACCAGCTCTACCTCTTTCGGAGATCTGCCTGAAAGAGCTGAAATCATCATATTACAGTAATCCACACTCATTTATGTTTATGGCAGCACAAGTCACAGTAACTAAACTACGAAAGTAGCCTGTATGCCTCTCAACGGGTGAATGGATAAAGAAAATGTGGTGTAGGGAGTGCTACTCAGCAATAAGAATAATAATTTTGAGTCACTTGTAGGAAGACAAACATATCTTGAGACCATAATACTAAGTGAAACTAATCAGACACAGAAATCTAAATATCAAGTGGTTTCTCTAATATGAAAACCCCAAATATGAATAAAGAGCAAAATAAAAGATGATAGAAAAGAAGGAGTTAGACTACTCTATAGAGATGGAAAGAACCTTTGAGAAGAAAGAGGCAAGGGTGAGTAGGGAAGAGGGAATAAAAATGATCAAGATACTACTTATGTATATGGACCAATCTCTCAGATCAGTGTAATTATTCTGTATCCACCATATATTACAAAGATGAAAACAAAGCATAACAAAATAATGTGTGTGAGTAGATGTCAGGATTAATATCTATTATTTTACCTCTCACTGACTATATTTAAGGCTCTTTGCCATAGCCAGCCTTTGTCTACTATCTATAGATTCTTTGAAACTACACTCTGCTTTTCTGAAGTTTTGTCTTCAGAGTTTGGAAAACACATGAAGAGGAAATATGTTCAAGGCATTCCAAACCTCCAAGTGTTGTCCTTCTAGCCCAGATAACTGTCAAAAGTTTTGCTCACTTATCTGTCCCACGGTAACATTCCTGTGTTTGGCTCAGTCCCAGGTCTCAGCCCTCAGCTTGTGCTGAGAAATGATCGATTCCACCCCCCCACGGTAGATGCTTAGCTTATCTCGGAAGGGCTCTCTGCTCTCTGGAATGCCTTACTGCCTTTGTGGTACTTTTAATTATATGATTTCTTTTCACTTACTCAGTCTGCTTCAGACCACTTCAATCACCACAGAAATGACATAAGCACTCAGAAGCCTGCATTTTTAAAAAACGGCTTTTGGAGGACTGTGCAGGCGAACCTTTGAAGCACACCCCCTGGGGAGTCAGTGAGATGATTTTGCAGTGATAACTCTTGTGTAATATTTAGGGGAGAGGGAAGACTAAGTCAAGGTGAAGGAAACTAGATGTGGAAAGTGAGGAGGGTTCTTTCTGGAGGCGGTGTTGTCTAACCTCATGGAAAGGTTGTCTTGATTTAGACCTCAAATTGAGAAATTATACCTATCTTAATGGGCCTTTCATTAATTTTAGTATTGCCTTATATCTCCATTCTATATATGAGGAAGGATCTTCCTTAAAGGATTAAGTTGTGTGTTTCAGAATTTTTGGCCCATATTTTTTACTCCACAGCCATAATCTTTATCTGTTCTACTTTGTTGTGTTTTTATTTTTTTTTAAGAATATGGATTTGAAAAAAATGTATCAATTGGTTCTACTGTAAATAAAAGTATGGATGTATTTTTCAGCTATCTCTTGTCTAAAATAAAAATTTTAAACTAGTAATATAATGATTTTGGAAAACATGGGGGAAAGAGAAAAAAAGAAAAATATGTATAATCCTGAATTTTCCCCCTTTATTTGAAATAAATGTGTGTTATGCATGATTTGGATTTTGCTTTTTACAATTTAACTTTACAACATAAACATTTTCAAAGTTATAATGCATTATTCATAAGCCCTATAAATAGTACCATAATCCTGTTCACTGAGAGGGAATGGTTGAGAACATAGACTCTATATTGGTGTTCTAATCATGGTTCTATCACCTGTTATCTATGCATCTTTGAACAGTTGTTCCATTTTCAAATTGAGAATACAATATCTCTCTGATGTGAGGATTAAGTAAGTCAACACAAGGAAGAAAATGCTTTTAAGGAGAGGCCATTATTATTATTACTTTTCCACTGATAAATATTTAGGTTGTTTCATTTTGTTTTTTGACAACATTATCAAAGACATCTCTGTCCTTATAGATTTTGTGGGATGTGAGTTAATTTCCTAAAATAGTTTTTAGTACTGGAATTATGGAGGGAAAGTATACACTGATAAAGCTCTTAAGCATCTCTTCAAATTATCTTTGAGATAGTTTGCTAATATGCAATTCACCCACCCCTTAGAGTATGTTCCACTGATTATTGCCCTGTTTTGTGAATGTTGTTGGTAAAGTGTAATAAATACAGTATAGTGTATATGCTACATTCTATAGTCATTTTTAAAAATTAAGTTCTGGGGGGCCGGGGATATAGCTCAGTGGTTCTGGCACCTGTCTTGCAAGCGCAAGGACCCGGGTTCTATCCCGGTAACCACATAACAATACTGGGTATGGAGACTCACCCCAGTGGCAACCAGTACCACATACCAGTGCCGGGCGTGGTGGCTCACGCCTGTAATCCCAGCACTTGGGAGGCAGAGGCAGGAGGATTGCTGTGATGGGAGTTGGAGGCTGAGCTCAGGGCCAGCCTGAACCACAAAGTGAGACCCTGTCTCAAAAAACCTAAAAAAAAAAAAAAAAAAAAAATTAAGTTCTGGGTTTGGGGTATAGCTCAGTTGTAGAGCACATGCTCATCATGTACAAGGCTCAATCTCTAATAACAAATAAATAAAAATTAATTTGTCTACACAAAGTGAAAATTCAAATTATTGCAGTCTAAAGTCAGTCTGTATGCTTTACGACTATCCCAGCACAGTTTTATTGAATATAATTTTTTGAGAAGTACAATATTGTTTTATTCACCTGAAATAGATATTCTGAGGGAGAAATATTTTTATCTTAAGTAATTTTGCCAGGAGGAAAAACATGAAGAGGAAACATGATCCGGTTTGGTGTCTGAAGTGTTGGACTTGTCCATCTGAACTGGACCTAGAAAATCATTTGTCCAAGCATTTGGATAATCATTTCAGGTGGTGGACTTGGAGATTTGCTGAAGTAACCACTTGGGTCTGCACTGAGAGTACAACATTTACACCTTCATCTGTAGGTTTGAATCTATATTTATTTTCTTCTTCTTTCTGTCTCCTGTAATTAGCTATATCTTGGGACTGATGTTTTGAAAACTCATAGTTATATTTTTGGTTAAAAAGTAGTATTCTATTTTCTTTTTAAAAAAATTTAAATCTTTATTGGTACATTATATATATACATCACAATCACACTCAACATTAAGAATTTGTACCAGTATTTGACATGACTTAATTCTCATTTTTTCCCATTCCCCTACCCAACCTAACCCCCTCGTATACATAAGCTTTATTTCCTTTTTTTTTAGGTTTTTTTTTGAAACAGGGTCTCGCTTTGGAGTTCAGGCTGGCCCTGAGCTCAGCCTCAAACTCATCACAGCAATTCTCCTGCCTCTGCCCTCCAAGTGCTGGGATTACAGGCGTGAGCCACGACACCCGGCACTGTTGTATGTGGTACTGGTTGCCGCTGGGCATGAGTCTCCACACCCAGTATAGGTATATGGTTACTGGGGATCGAACCCAGGTCCTCACGCTTGCAAGACAGGTGCTGGAACCACTGAGCTAAATCCCTGGCCCTATTTCCTTATTTTTTAACCATCACATTTTTTCCCTCTCATTACACCCCATTTCTTGTTGAATTATTTTCTATTTCACGATATCTATCATACATTCTAGAACTCATTTAAATCTTCAGTTTCTCTTATACTCAAGTAGTATTCTATTTTTGTGATTGATTTTCAGTGCGATTTTCAGATGAGATTGGGTGCATTCAAGGTAGTATGGCTGTAAACTTCAGTGCTGTTTTTAATACAAAATTTCTGTGGCTAAAGACTATTCAAATTGTTTTAGGATGAAAAATAATCATACTTTTCAAGTATCTATGTTTTCTTTTAAGACTACAAGCTATTAAAAATTGTTTTTCACTTAGGCAAGACTCTTAGTTAACAACCCTCTCCATGTTTATGGGAAACATAAATTGTTCCTGTCTTTTTCCCTAAGACTTAGTCTAAGAATAGATACATAGTCTTTTCAGAAAAAATTTTAAATGTATTTTAAGTTGTGAGGCTGAGGCAGGATGATCACAATTTCATGTTTGTCCTGGTTTACTGAGTGAGAACCCTGCCTCAAAAGGATATATTATAAGTCATGACTTACCCAAGTTCTCAAATTCCTGTTTCTACATGACAAACACAAAGTATTTCAAATATTCCACTGTACGGTATTCATTTTTCAAGGTGCAGTTCAAAAGTCCCATTTCCTCAGTGAGGCTAACCTGAGTATTTTGACTTGTCTGATATTTCTTAGTCTGAATCATAGGTGCTCCTATATTATAGTATTAGTGAAATAGCTTATAGAGCTGAATTTTTTTTTCTTTTTGTTCTTTACCTCCTATGTTGCTATGTTATTTTATATTTTATTCACTTTTAGATTTAATAGTGATTCTTGAATAGGTTTCATATGTGTAATTGGTAGTGGTGATCTCTAACCAAAAACCAGATCTCACAAGAGAAGAAGGTCATACTTTTCACAGTTGATCAGGGTTTTTTTGCTCAACTTGGATAGAGATGATGAATAGGCAAATACTAACATCTCTTAGTATTGCCAGATTTAAGCCATGAGTACCAGCAGCTCCCATCTCGTAGTGTTAACTCTCTGTTGCTCTCCTAGCAGCCAAAGTTAGCAGCTGGCAAGAGGATCTTTAGAACTCTTCCATTAGCTGGAGCTAATAGCTCCTGACAGCAGTCTCTGGCTCCCCCTTGTTTTCTAGCTGCTAGCCATCCCTAGTGTTACTGGCTCCAGCTGCTGGTCACTTCCAATATTAGCGTTCTTCAGTGTTATCAGCTCTTAGTGCAACCAGCTCCTCTTGGTCTACTCAAGAAATTATGAAAATTTAAGTAAAATAATCAGAAAGAGGCTTTATTAAGTCTTGATTTGCCTCGTAAAAGGTAACAGTACATACTGATTTGATAAGCGTGAGAAGGTTGCTTATACAAATAAAGGTGTAGAGGGGGCTCGTGCAAGTGGACATTGGCCCATCATCCAACTGCAGACTTTCTGCTTAGTCTCCTGCTGCAGGAAGTTACTCAAAGATCTTGGGGAAAAGTTGAGCCCTTCTCTTCTGTCTCAGCATGTGTCTTGGAGAAGCACAGAATTTCTCACTGTCTTCTCTGGGCAGTGAAGATTATCAGCTGAGTGGGAAGAGAAAGGGAGAAACATTTCCTCAAATGTTGCAGGGTGTAGGAGCAGAGAAAATGCACATTAGAAGTTTCAAAGGTGTGTAATATTTAGGTTTATCAAAAGAAGTTTGAGAAGTATTGTTCTGGATCTGTAGTCTTCAATGAGGCAGCCTCATGAGACTTTTAAATATTTGAAATATGGCTGGTGTGAATTGGCATGTGCAACTATACATTAAATTATTGACATAAAAAAGAAGGTAAAATATAGTTTCCCAATTAATTTTAATTTATTATATGTTGAAATAATATTTTGAATGTATTGAGTTAAAATATATTAATTTTACTTATTTTAAACTTTTTTAAAAACATGGATGATAAAGAGTTTTAGATTACTATGTGGCTCTTATTTGTAGTTCTAATTATATTTCTGTTGGTAAGTATTGTTGTAGCATGTAAGTTCCAGGAATCCAGAGGTTGTCTTATTCATCTCTATATACCTAGCAACTAGCACAGTGCCAAGGATGAGCTAAGTACTTCTTGAAAGTTTGTTTAATTACATCTCTTTCCCTGTAACGTGCTTAAAATTTCTGATGACTTGGGACTGATTTTTAATGTTTTAAGTATCTTCCCCAGGTTTAATAAAATGATAAACACAGAGTAGATAGTCAGAAAATATTTATTAGATGTTATAGAAATTCCCAGCCAACTTTCTGTTTATTTCTAGCCAACTTCCAAACTGTATACTTGATCTGTTACTAACCAGTTCCCAACTGGTTTTCAGAATTTTTCAGTGTAGTGTGTTTTGATTGTTTGCTTCTTTCTTTCCCTTTCTTTCTCCCTATGAACTTTTCTGTTTTTTGGATGTCTTCATATCAACATGGTGTATAGGCCCCAACAACTTTTTATTTATTTATTCAAACACCATTTAGCTCGCTTCTTCTTTAGCTCGCTTCTTTTTGTTCATCTTACAAGTTTCAATTAAATTTCACTAGAGAGGTATGAAGCTTCCCAAGGGCTGAATGAACGAATCTTTCTCCTCTCTGCTCAGACACCTGCACAGGCCTTTCTCAGTGGGCTTCATTGCAATGTGATTTACTCGGCAGACTGGAACCCCCTATAGGCCATTATTTTTTATAACCAAATAACTAAATGGGAAGGAGAATAAGACAGAGAGGAAGAAAAAGTATACAACCAATAAACATCTGAAGACATAGGTGGTAGTATCAGTTCTAACACGTATAGAGAATGATTTTGGGGAAATCTTTTCTCTTGATGCTTTGTCTCAGTTGTGTTACTATCATTGAAAAGACAAAATACTCAACATTCAAAGTTAAATGGGAGAAAGTTTATTTAGCTCACAATTTGTGGAGGTTTTAGTCCATAATCTGCTGGCTGCAAGGCAGGGGTGGCACAGCAGACAGGCATCATGGAGGAGAAACTGTTCACCGCAGGCAGAAGGTAACAAAGCCACAGGAGCTAACCATGGCTCTTTCTATCCTTTATAAATTATTCAGACCTTAGGGCAGGTAGCACTCACACCCTTAACCCCAGGACCCTTGTTTCTAACATTGCACCATGAATCAATTCTAGCATCACACACTTTAGATCTAGCTATTATAGATAGTTAAGTGGAAATATTGTAGGCAATCAGATAGGGTGAGGCTTTTGACAGAGTCCGTGCAAAAGATAAAAACATGTTACCACCTCATCTGAACTCACATCTTTTAGAGACCAAACCGTAAGGTGAAGACAAAATGACTAGGCCTGCATACTTCCCCGAAGCACCAGACAAGTGATAACAGCCAGCCTAAGGGAGCCTACATAGACAGTCTTGGTGCGTGACCAAGACCTCTGGACTTATTTTTCCTATAAAAAGTCTTCGTACTTTCCATGTACACCTCTAGGTCACACATCTACTTTTTAAAAAAATTCTTCTTTCCTTCCTCTTCCTCTAGTCCTTCTTCCTGTCCCCATTTTCAACAGCTCTATTTTCATCTTTATTTACTTTTTTCTTTGAATTTGCTTTTCCTTCCCTCCCTTCTTCCCCTCTCTTGTTCCCTTTCTCATTCAAAAATTTCTTCCTAATATCTGTCCTCAATTTTGCTTCTTATTTAGATTTTGGGATTCTCTCATAAAAGAAACATCTAAACTTGTGTGTCTGATTTATTTCACTTAAGATTATGGTCTCAAGGTGCATCTATTTACCTTAATATATATATATATATATATATATATATATATATATATATATAATCACATTTTCCCTTTCTTTCTTTCTTTTTTTTTTTGAGATAGGGTCTCCCTTTGTAGTTCAGGCTGGCCCTGAGCTTAGCCTTAAACTCACAACAATCCTCCTGCCTCTGCCTCCTAGTGCTGGGATTATAGGTGTGAGCCACTATGCCCGTCACTAACACCACATTTTCTTTATCCATTCATCTGTTGATGGGCACATGAACTGTTTCCAAGGTTTAGTTATATATCGTGCTGCTGTAAATGTTGGTTGGCCTATATCACTGTGGCATGATGACTTTAACTGTTTTGGAAAGATACCTAGGAGGGGGTCAGCTGGGTCAAATGGAATTTCTAGTTTTAGTTTTTTGTGGAAGTCTTCATACCAGTTTCCATAGTGATTGTACCAATTTATATTCCCACCAACAATGGAAGAAGTGTTCATTTTTTGGTGCAGCCTTGCCAGCATTTGTGATTTAATGATTTCTTGGTGAAGTTAAGAAATTGATTATTTCTGGAATGAGATGAAACCTCAGTGTTGTTTTAATTGGCATTTCTCAAATGGTAAATGATGTTGAACATTTTCTCATATATTTATTGGCCATTTGTATTTCTTCCTCAGAGAAGTGTCTTTACCTTTCAGATGACCATTTTTGGACCCAGAGACCTCTGAAAAAGGACATCAAAGAGGGTAACTGTCTTTCTTTCTTTTTTGATGTTATTGTGAAAGATGTCATTTCCCTAATTTTTTTCTCAGTGAGCTTGCTACTGGTGTACAGGAATGCTACTGATTTTTGAAGGCTGACTTGTATCCTGCTATGCTATTGAATTTGACTATTAATTCTAGGAGTTTTTTGGTGGAGATTTTGAGGTATTCTATGTTAATCATGTCATCAGCAAATATTAATTTAACTTCTTTTCCTGTCTGGTATCAAAAAACAAAACAAAACAAATAGCAGTCAGAAAATTACATACAGTGAATACCTCCTTATAAAAGTGATTTTACCCTTAGGGAGAAACATTTAAAAGTGATAAGAGGAAAAAAAGGAGAAATAATGAAAAGAAGCAGAGTAGAAACAAAGCTGCAGGTTAAAGCAAGATTGCCCAAGCTTTGGGGAGCTGGTGGAGACACTGGGGGAAGGAAAGAAAGGCAATGCGACAACAAAAACATCTAAAAAAAGAAAGTACAAGTAATATTCATACTCATGAAAACTGAAAACAAACAAGAAAAAAAGCAAAAAGAAAGGAATTTCTCTGATTTTGAACCTGTGGTTTTCTTTTTGAGTCTACAGTTTTGTGATAGGGTTCGGTTCTGGATGTGTCTCCACTGTCACTTGTAGACACAGGAAGCAGACAGAACCATGTCCATGCAGAATAATCCCAGCGAGCCTGCAGTAGAAAAAAGGTGGGGTGCTGATTCTTGGACTTTTGACTCCACAGAAGTTCAGGCTGATCTTGGCCTCTGACTAAGGGTTCCGGGCCTGAGTTTTTCTGACTGGAACACTCCGGCCTGACCTGAACTCTCTGACCCTGGATATCTGCTACTGCTGTTTCTCACCCAGTCTGTGGAGTCTTGAAATGAAGCCAGTCCAAGACTTTGTCAAGTCTCAGATTCGGTTGGTCCATCTTACAATGCTATTTGGCCAAGAATCCTCTTCAGAGCGCATGGCAGACGCTTGCCCACGGCGCCCAGTACTCTGTGGCCCTGGTGTTTTCGTGCCAATGCCTTTGGAGTCACCTGCTCCTACTGTGCCTCTGTAGATCTGTGTCTCCTCTTTCATGCCACAAGCCAGGAACTGGGAAGGAAGTGTGGTTTGCGGCCTCCTTTTTTGCATTGACATCTGTCTCTTCACTTTCCCTGTGGACTCCCGTTCTCTCGTCAGATCCTTTCTGGGTCTTGGGCATCTACCTCCCTCTTTTTGTCCCCCAACTTGTTACATTCCAGGGCCTGGGTTCCAAATCTCAGAGAGGCTGAAAGGCTGCTGTTTACCACTCTGCCGTCTTCCTAGAAGTCCTGAAAACTCTTAAACGATTTTCTGGTACATTTAAAGTCCAAATTTTTTTGTTGTAGTCTACAGAGTCTTACAAATCTGTTCCTTGCCCTTTTAAACTTACTTTAACAAGATGAACTCTTTTAATAAGAGATTCACCAGAATCAAAGGATTTATTATATATTTAATGACACAGAGAAAACATCTTATTTTTACTTAAGAAACTTCCCAGTTCTGAGACTTTCAGAAAATAGATGATGATTCAAATACTATAAGATCAATAAATTGTTAAGTGAAGTAGTAGATCATGAACAGGAAAATATTAGAGTTATTGATTACTTTCACAGAACAAAGCAGTAATTATTGATTTACGGTGTTTTTTCAAATGACATTTATGTAACAATAGGACATGGGATAATATTGTGTATTTTTAAATGTCTCCATAGTCGGTATGTAAGTTAAGTATTTTGTGATTTTTCTCAGTATTATAGTTCATTAATACATTAATTTTAAATTAACATTACATAACATAGTACTTTTGTGGCATTATTTTAATTTGTTTATATTTATCACTTGACCTTTCTGCAAATTCATGGGATAGGTTCTATTATTATCACCATTTTACAGACTATGATTTAAAGTACGGAAAAGTTAGAAATCTGCCCCAAATTACACTTTTAGTAAGTGGCTAGGTTAGGATTTGAATCAGATAGCTGAGTAGATCATTTTCACAGCACATTCTATTGCTTCTCAAAATAGTATAGAAGATAGCATTTCCAAAAATATAGTACAGAATTACCTTTTCCTAGCTGTTTGGTAGAAAGACAACCTTTTTCTTTCCTGCCTCTCTCAAATTACTTTCTTACATAGTATTTTAGGGACCATCCTTTCAAGGTTAAGTATTCTGTTAGAATGGGGGAAGATAACAGATTTGAGACTCTTAAAGCTTTTATCATAAAAATGGACAGCTTTACTAAAAATGGGACATGAAGCATGCAGTATTCTGTGGTAATATTTTGCGATGCAATCTCTTACTATTCTTTCTCTGAATTCCTAAGCCCCTGGCACAGTGCCCTTTTGGTTCTTCCCAATACCCCATACTGTGACTGCCTCAGGGTCTTTTCATTGGCTTTGAGTTTTGTCCAAGTTATATTTCTTTTAGTCCTTTCAATTATTGGCTTCTTGACATTGTGTTCTTCATTCAAATTGTCCCCTTCTTAAAAGATGACCTGAGTCACCATTTCATCTAAAATTACCTTCTCTCTTTTACATCATTTGCCTTATTTTGTTTTCTTGGTAATATTGATTTTCTTCCAAGTTTCAACAAAATTTATTTCCCTTCTTCATAAGTATGAAAAAGTCTATTGCAAAAAAGACAGGATAAAGCAATATGTCCCAGGTTATCCACCTTGTGATGTAGTATTGATTTTTAAAACTGCCTGTCACCTTATTGTGAAGTTAAAGTCTTAAAGGCAAAGATTTTGTATTTTTTTAAAAAATTATTATTCTTTATTGTGCCTTTGGTCTATGGAACTGTGCCTGATATATATATGTAAGCATTTAAGTATTATTTTTGAGTGATTATGTGAAGTTCCATTTTATAAATAAGAAAACAGACTAGAGAATTTAAGTGCTTTGTTCAAGATTACATAATTTTTAAGAAGAGGAGTTTAGTTTTGAATGCAGACCTGGGATTTTAACAACAGCTGTACCACCTAGCTTGCAACATGAGACAACATACAATTTCCTATAGCGCATGATGGCACACAGTGAGAAATGTATTATAGATGCAGGGTAGGTAGTGATGGCACACAGGGAAAACTGTATTATAGGTGCAGGGTAGGTAGTGATAACAGTGAATGTTTCCTGATTTTGGTCAGAGATGCTTTTGTGCTTCAAACTGTGCACATTTCATGATTCCTCAGAACTTTGTTTAATTGATCTGATGGGAGATGTGAAAGAAAACTTTAATCACTATGTAATCTATTCTTGGGAATGCATATGAGTCTCAAATATCCATTTCATTCCTTATATAAAGAAATGAAGACATTTGAGACCTTATACTGCACGTGTTAAATAAATCTAAGAGTGTTTTGAAAGAGGCAGTAGCATTCAAAGCTTTTCATGTTTTGGATAAACTTTTCTTTTCAATCTTCCTCCCATTATCACCCACACCATATTCTTTAGATAATGTGGTTCATTCATTTAACAGTCTTTTCACTCTCTTTCCCACGTCTTTATCTAATGAGGCCTGTACTTACTTTTGTGATAAATCTGGAATATTCACATATTAGCAACTTTGAAATTGGAAAAACCTTTGAAGAACTTCTACTCCAAAAAGCTGGAGACTTTTACAAAGTCAGACCACAGTTAATGGCAAGGGCAGTCAAGAACCCACCTCTTCTGGGTCTGCAGTCACAGGCTTTGTGTACAGCCTCAATGTGCTGCGCGTTTGGGCTGCTAGAGACAGTCCCTGCAGGATATGTAGAGAGGGCCTCTGGGTCGCCTATGACATCAACCTTAAAATATGTGCCAGTGTGAATTTTCATATACAGAGTATGGGATTTTTCAAGAAAGTCACGTCTGTTTTATTTACTCTGCGTAGTCCCTGACAGCAATATGCAAATATAGAATTTATTTAGTCTGCCTCCCCTGGTGACTTGCCAGTCTCTGAAGGGGGAGAAACACATTTTATGTTTCCCATGGGTTTTGTTTGTCATAGTTTGATTTCCCATAATGAAAAGAGTCCTGAGTAGCTGCATATTGGACAAAGCTGGAGATTATTAATCACTTTTGTCTTCTGTACACTGGGCACTTATATTTACTTATAAATTTCCTCCATGTATTACATTGAGAACTTGACACAAGCTACCACTCAAAAACTGGTTTCTAGGGTATTTTATTGAATCACAGTATTTGACAAAGGAAGACTAGTGCCAAACTTATGGTGTAAGCAATTGGAACCTGGATTTTATTTATGAGTTAGGAATCTCTCTTAGCTAAGTCTACAGACATAGATAAAGAAAAGAAGATTTGATTTTTACTAAGAACTACAAATAGCTTTGACTCTCTTTTTCCTCTGTCAACATGTTCTTTATAAGAATGGGTATTCTTGATCCAAAAATCCCACATTGTCTTGCCCTTTTGTGTATAGTTTTTCTGTTAAATTTTCCCAAGCCAGTTCCTTGAGGTGCTGTCACTGTCCATGTTCTCAGTGAAGAACAGTGCGACCTTTTCAGGAAAAGTAGCCATTTTCTTCCTGTTTGTATTTGACTCTGTCATCTGTCAAAAAGAACAACAGCTACAACCTGTTGTTCTGAAATGATATTTTTTTCAGATACTAGCTGAAGACCTAGGAAATTCATGAAACTTTGCTGACTAGGAGATTAACATAGTTTTTATAAATTGCTGCTTTGTGATTCCAGTTTTCTGTGGTATGTAGGCATTTTTAAACATTTCAATATGACTCTTATTCCCCATGCAGAACATCTTCTTGGAACTTTTAGTAAAGGAATGACCTGAATCTTTCAGTTATTGAACACTACCTTTGAGATACAAGTCTTTATATAGTTTTACTGAGTCTCCTCCACAGACTCATGATGCGGCTATTTTAATACTGATCTTTACCGATAGAGTAGCAGAAAGTCAGAAGGTCCAAATAATTTGCTGAGAGCACAAAGTTGGTGTAGTAACCTTAGGATTTAAACTCAAATTTGTTGACTTCTGTGGCTAGAAGTACCAACTGTCTATCCCATATTCATCTTATCTTCTTTCTTATATTCAGAATCCCAATTTTATTTCAGACATAAAGATTGTATCTCTTTGCCTCTTTTTCAGCTAGAAGTGGCTAGGAGATATAAGTAGGAATTGTTGAAAAGCACAGCTAAGAATGACTCAGCTGGAGTTTGTCTTTTGGTTTTTTTCCCCCTCATTTTTCCCATTCCTGTGTAGAAATTAGATGCAATGCCTGGAATTCCATGAATAGTCTTGCAAAGATGAAGTCATGCTGCAAATGGAAGCTACGTGTCAATACTAAGGATTGGAAAGTTTGAGACTTTGGTGGCAGTAGTGCTACCACAACATCCGTGGACCACCTACCACTGGACTTAGTATAATGTGGGGGTGGGAGAGCAGAAAAGTATTTGTCACATTTGTGTAACAAACAGCTGAGCACAGTTCCTAGTTAATGTTAAAGAACCATTCTGCATTCCTTGCTGGTCTCTTAGAATGGCTTAGTGATCAAACCCTATTTTATTTTATTTTAGTATATGGGACTGAGGAGTGAATCTGGGGACTCAAGTCTGCCAAGCAGGCGACTCTATCATTTATCCATATCCAGCTCTAAGTTCTGTATGTCTTACTACTTGAATAATGGTGAATGGGCCATTAATATCAGCATCATCCTGCCCAGATTCTGTAGTCTAACAAGATTCCAGATGATTCATGTGTTTATTGAAGTTTGAGAAGTACTGGCTCCCTCATGGTCACAAGAAGTTCTTGACTGAAAATGAGTTCTACAAAATGTACATTTAGAGGTGCCTTGCTTTATGGAAGAGATATATTTATAATAAAAAGTAGGGCACAATTTTAGAAATTAAATCATGTTAAGTACACCAAGATTTGGCTGACATCGATGAGCCAGTCTTTAGACTGAGCATTTTACTTGCAATATTTTTTAAAACAATGATCTCTTTCATCATAATTGCTGAATTACTAGTGGGGAACCAGGAGATCAGAGAATTTAAGTAATTTGCACAGTTTCAAACAATTAGTATATGACAGATATGGACATGAGTTCAAACCTGTCCAATTCTAGAACCTGGAGTCACAAGCATTTAAAGAAATCTTAAGTATAGTTTTAAGTAGAATCTCTTCTTTTTAGTGAAATGCCTTCTAATCTTTTCTTTACATTTTTGATGCAATAAATTATGTATAATATAGATATAACAATGGTATAATGTCAACATATACATTAAACATGAAGCTGTTGTTAGCAATAACAACATTATTTCTACCAGAGCTCTTTAATTGAGATTACATAAAATAAGAGCAAAAATGCAATAAAAATGCATTTTGCAAGCCTCTAATAATTTTTCTTGGACTTTCTAATTTAAATGTCATTTTTTAATATTGTTATAATATTTTATGATTTTATAAGAAATATATGTTTTTAATAAAACATTTTGAAATAAAGAAAATATAGAAAATGATATAAAATCAGTTATAAATCCAGGAAGAGTTGTGTCTGCCTTTTAAATTTTTCTTATATACATATTACTTTATAAGGATTCATTGTCAAAAGAGAATGGAGAGTCTTCATCCTTAACTTATTAACCTTGGAAATTTGAATACCACTATATTTTAAAGTAAGATGTTTACATATTAAGGAGTTACGTGTAATAGACATGTTGAGGTTTTCATCCTCTTAGGATGTGAGTCACTTTCATTGAAATGTGTATATTTACATTTTTACTATTAAGAAAACCACTGAGATTCATAAATACTTTTTATTTCTGTTAAGTGTCTAATGATATGGAGGGATGGAATCTAAGAGACCCTTTGAGAAGGAAGGTCTTGTAAAGCTTTCACCTGGTGAAGAACAAAGATTTTCCCACAATTCCTACGTTCATCAAGTGAGACTGTTCACTACTTCATAAAGTAGCTATTGAACCTTCTAAAAACTGCTTTAATTGGTAGATTTTTCTTCCTTAAATTACCTAAAATTTCATCTTTCTTTACTTTTTACTGTTGGTTCTTGCTCTACTGTCCACCACAAAATAGAACACTTTCACTATACTTGAGCTTCTTTCTGATATTCTCAAAGAGAAGTACTAGCATCCTAAGAAAATAAATTAATCTTATCTTTTTTAGTTATATTTTATTTATTTATTATTATTATTATTATTATTATTATTTTTGAGACAGGGTCTCGCTTTGTGGTTCAGGCTGGCCCTGAGCTCAGCCTCCAACTCACATCACAGCAATCCTCCTGCCTCTACCTCCTGAGTGCTGGGATTACAGGTGTGAGCCACCACACCTGGCACTGTGGTATGTGGTACTGATTGCTGCTGGGTGTGAGTCTCCACACCCAGTATTATATGTGGTTGCCGGGGATCGAACCCGGGCCCTTGTGCTTGCAAAATAGGAGCCAGAACCACTGAGCCAAATCCCTGGCCCGTTGAGTTATATTTTAAATGTAAACTATTGTGTGAGGTGGCTATTGCATGGAATTCATAAATTAATATATATTAATTTAGTCTGTTGAAATATGACAAAAAAGCTTTGAACCATTTTTCTATGTGATAGTCCTTCCTGAAGGCTATCTTTTAAAAGCCCAGAAGTCTCCTGGACCTTTCTTCTCTTGGCTTTCATTAGATGTTCTCAGATTTCTACTTCCTGGTTTTTCTCTCCAGAAGGTCTCTAAGATTAACAAGGTGCATCTAGATTTAAGGCCTCAGGTAGAATAAAATTATCTGTGCACAGATTCTGATATGATATTGTATCAAAATATTATAAGCATTTTAATTATCCATTTATTATTAGGCATTTGAGTTCCTTCCAATTTACAAATGAGGCTCTCTGCACTCATATTTGCATGTGAGTTATTATGTATCATTTTGATTATTTCCTTATAAGAATTCATTAATAGGAAATATTTTGTTAATAGATATAAATATATTTAAGGCCTTTCGAATATGTTGCTAAATTGCCTCCTGGAAATGTTGTATTATTTCTCTACCAGAAAGAGATAATAATATTCACATTATTATATCCTTGCAAAAAGTAGTCATAGTATTGGGCATTAATGTTTAAGCTTACTTTTTTCTAATTATATGAACAAAATAAAATTCAGTGCCATTTTATTATTGCTTTTTTGATTCTTGGTACCCTAATTTTGTGGAACTAATCTACATTGTATGACTATTATGTACTCTGCTATTATGTACTTACAGTAGCTCCCCATTATCTGTTGTTTTGTTTTCTGTAGTTTCTGCTACAAGTGGTCAACCAGTATCCCAAAGTCTTAAATAGGAAATTTTAGAAATAGACAATTTGTATGTTTTTAAGTAGCATGATATCCTGATTAGCATAATGAAATTTCATTCAGTCTTTGTCCTACACAGGACATTCATCTTGCACTGGTGTAGCATAGCTACCTCCCTGTTGGTCACTTAGCCATCTGAGTTATCTGATGACTCATGGTATATTGCTTTTGTGCAAGTATTCCTTTTTTTTTACTCAATAATGGCCCCAAAGGGCAAGTGTAGTGATGCTAGCAGTTCACAAATGTCACAGAGAAGCCATAAAGTATATAGTTTGAGTGAAAATTCTTGACTTAATTAGGAAAGAAAATAGATTGTGTGCTGAAGCTGTTGTGGTAAGAATGAAGGAAGGAAGAAGAAATTTATGCTAGTTTTATTGCTATATTTCATATTGCAAAACCTACAGCCATAGTACCTGATAATGTACAAAAGTGATCCAATTTTTAGATGTATTAAAAAATGGTTTATGGGGCTGAGGATTTAGCTCAGTGGTTCCTGCACCTGCCTTGCATGTGCAAGGTCCTGAGTTTGATCCCCAGCAATCACATACCACAAAGACTAGTGTGATGACTTTTACCCATCAACAATCAGTACCACAAACCACAGTGCCAGGCATGGGGACTCACACCTGTAATTGCAGTACTCAGAAGGCAGAGGGACGAGGATTGCTGTGAGTTTGATGCTTGCCTGAGCTACATTGTGAGCTCAGGGCCCGCCTGAACTACAAACAGAAATTCTATGCCAATAAATAAATAAATAAATAAATAAATATTGGTATATGTAGGGTTTGTAATTTCATGTAACTCTTGAGGGTCTTAGAATATATTGAAGATACTTGATTTGATCTCATTATTATGTGTTCACTATTTGATAAATGTCTTTCCCTTCCTTTAATTTTTGGGCAGCAAATAAACAGAAAATATAAAGTATAGCATTTTATAAAGGTAGATTTTGTTTCTGTAAGAAGCAGCCAAAAAAATGTCATATTTGCAAGATTGGATTGTGTACCAGGCTTTTAAACTGCAGATCAGCAGATTTTCTAATGAGAAGTACAAAAACATTTTACTTGTTTAATTAGAATTTAGTTTTTTCAGGGAGCTTAACAAAATGGCAAAAGAAAGTTTTCCTTTGTCAGTATTTGTTTGTTATTTTCAGTATTGAGTATGGAACAGAGCTTTGTGTATGTTAGGCAAATAGCTGTGCTTCATCCTCCACCCTTCCTATTTTATTCTGAAATACGTTTGTTGGGATCAGTCCTGTTGTATGATTGGGACTGTGACTGGGCCGAGCTTTCCTGCTTGCAGATCAGATGTGGAGTGTATGAACCTGAGGATCTTGCCTTTGTCTTCGCCTCCAGTGGCAGCCCGGACTCCGTAGTCCCACATGCTGTAGTGCTCTGGAGCATAACTACTCTGGGATCTTCTTAGTTCCTTGGGGATTATTGGAGGCACCTTCTCTGCCCTCCGAGTCTCTTGTTGCTAAAGATATATAAATAAAGGTGTGGCAAACGGTTGGGGTCTTGGCTACCCAGAGTAGCACGGATCAGGCCCAAGCTCAGCTTTTTTCTCTGTCTCATTCTAGCCTTATTTATTTATTCGCCTTGTACTGTTGGGCTCACAGAAGGCTAGAACTTAACTGTAGTGGTTCTAGTAATGTCCTCATCCCCTGTTCCCTATACATTTTCTTGCTAAGTTCCCCAGGGTAGCCTTGACTTGCAGTTCTCCTGCAATAGCTTCCCAAGTATCTGGGGTTACAGAGATGCACTAAATATATTCCTTTTAAAATGATAGTAGTTGCTCTGTACATCTTGGTGTGTGTACATGTGTGCATTTGAATTTGTAAAGCCATAAAATGATAAATGATAGAGATGATTGTGTTTATGTTATTTCTAGCTTACCTTTGGAGGATATCTTCATTTGTACGACTGGATGGGAATAAATCAACTCCCACAGCTTTTTAGTTTGTATTGAATATTTTTCTTGTAATTAGATGAAACCCACAAGGCAGCAGTCACTATTTATTGTCTTCTCATTTTGTAAGAATTGACAGGTGTTGCAATTTAAAGATAATGATTGGGTAGTATAGAACCATAATTCTGTTGTTGTACCAGGGACCTTGCACTTGCAAGGCAGGCGTGCCCCACTAAGCCAAATCCCCATCACCGTAATGTAATATTTACCTTCTAATTAGGTAGAAGTATAAGTGGTTGGAACCAGAAGTTTTAAAATTTATTTTAAATTTATAAGTACTTCCCACAATTACAATAGGATACTAGTTTTTTATTATAATATTTTTTAGTGTCAAAGTCACATAACTGCTATTTTGGTACACTAGGATATTTCTTTAGATGTTAATATGGCTAAAAAAATGAATTGGCCTCTTCTTAAAAATTTGTTCACTGATTTAATAAACTTTGCAGAGAATAGAATTGTTTGTAGTATGCCATTACTCATAGCAGCTTAACCTCTTTGCTAGTTATGGGATTGTCAAGGCTTTAAGTACAGAGTTTTAAACACACAGATAAAAAAAAAAACACTCTAGAATGCATAAAATACTATTATAATAATTTGAATATGCTATCTATGTATCTTTCTAGCTATGAAAGAAACCAGTGTATAATGAAAAACTCTGGTATGGAGCAAAATTCTTCTACAACTGTTGGTTATGCAGTTACACAAGATCATGAAATTTTAACCTTTTCATAGAATTTTGTACACTATGAAATAAAGATACTTAATACTATATGGAATAGTTCTTAGGCTATAGAATAAATAAGTGTTAGTAGAGAAAACATGTATGAAGCATGACTATAGTAGTTAACTCACTGTGTTACTAAATAAGCTATTATTATTATTGTTATTACTAATAATTTTGTTACATACATGATAAAATAGTTCATAAATTAGTTTTATTCATTTTTAGCTTTATTCATCTTGATGAAATATGTATTTAAGTGGTTATAATAAGCAAAGTACTATGTGTGATAAGATAATACTATTTTGGGTGTATAAAATATCATGGTTAAAGATTGCTAGTTAAATCAAAATTTCAGTATTTCTATTTTGTTGAGGTTTTTTTCATATTTGTGTTTATGATATATTGTAGTTTTTTTTTTTGGTTTGTTTTATTTTTATTTATTTATTTATTTATTTGTTGGTAGTAGTGGTGCTGGAGATTGAACCAAGAGCCTCGGGCATGCTAAGAAAGGGCTCTTTCACTAAGCTATACTCCCCTCTCACTGCCATGTACTTAAAAAAAAAAATCTTTGTATTACTGGGCAGTGATTTAAGTCATCAACATTAATAGAATTTTAACCCGCACATGTGCACACACAGTTGTTCATATAACAGCTTCTTCCTTTCACTCCCAGAAGACAGGTTCTCTTGCAGCCCTATGTCCTAGGTAATATAGTCAGAGGAAATCTGATCTGGCCTGAACCAGGGATGATGTTGGCTGTCCAGTGTCTTATGGATCGAGAAGACCCGAAAAAATGCTACTGTTGGCAAGAGGGAGGATTTAAAGAGAATGGGTGTTACAGAGTTCTAGGACAGAGACTAGAGTTAGGGGGATGTAGCAAGTTGGGTCAAGAGCAAATTTGAAAGGAAGGAAAGGAGAAGGCTATTGTTGGGGTTATTTTTGATCCGGACAACTACAGCTAGTAATACTTAAATAGACAGACCATAACATGTTCCACTTGGTGTGGAAGAGTCCATGTATACCTTGGTCACTGTGCAGTTATTATTAATATTCCTTTTGGCACTCAGAAGTGTCCCCGGTTGCTTGATATCATTATCTCTACCCTCAAGGTACTAATGTAGACAGATCAAGTTTGACTCTTTGGTTCACATTTGTTTGTACGAATATCTGCAGAAGAAATTGGGATGTACTGAGGAGAAATGTTAACCAAAAGGACTAACTGCAAGTAGTAAGATAAAACTTAAAGCTATCATCTGAGTTTGTCTTCATCTTGGCAGGAAAAACTAGAAGTTGAATATGAAAGCACTCCAGTTCTCAGGGTCATTGGTTTTTTTTTTTTTTTTTTTAGTTTTCTAGGTTTTTGTTTGTTTGTTTGTTTTTGTTTTTTCTGACAGGGTCTCGCTTTGTAGTTCAGGCTAGCCCTGAACTCACTATGTAGCCCAGGTGAGCCTCAAACTCACAGCAATCCTCCTGCCTCTGCCTCCCGAGTGCTGGGATTACAGGCCTGAGCCACCATGCCTGGCACTGTGGTATGTGGTACTGATTACTTGTGGGTATGAGTCACCATGCTTGATACTGTTGTATATAGTTACTGGGGAACAAACTTGAGACCTTGCACTTGCAAGGCAGGCGCCAGAACCACTGAGCTACATTCTCGGATCCTCCAAATATTGTTTTAAGGGCAATATTGCTGGAATTTTAAGGAGCTGGATTTTATATTTAACTGAGTCACTAGCTTGCTGTGTAACTTTATTCGCCCTGAAAGATCCCAAGTTGCCTTATTTGTAAGTAAGGAACTAAATCAAATTATTCATTGTTTTTTTGTTGTGATATTAAGTAACTATTATTTTTCATGAGAAGTGAACTGTAAAAGAGTACTCTTGGAGAATTCTGTTCAAGTCTTAAAACTTATACCAAGGTAAAGAAGATAGCTAAATCCGATGCTGGTGGATATTGTGTGCTTTGACTTCACACTGTGTGAAGATTTGTTCCAGTTTGGTCAGTGGAAAAAATAGTTTTTCAGACAGCCTCAGTGCTATCCTTGTTAGAGAATTTCATTTCCACTTAACCTCCTAAGCAGTGATCTCTGAAAGAATAGGATGTTCTGAAAGCATCCGGTGTGTCTGTGATCCCAGAGATATTATTTCTTGCTAAGTCGTTCTGCTGCAGGAGTTGAAAGCACCCTTTCTGTTTCTGTGTCTATTGATTGATGTATTCTAGTTTAGGAGCTCAGAGTCTAGTCTTTGGTTTCTGTTCTTGTCTGGACTTTTTGCTTCATAGGCATTTAGCTAAATTTTATTTATATAAATGTTGTAAAATAGGTTATATGACTTGAGAATGGTTAATGATTTGTTTGCTTTTATCTTCTAAAAGGTATTGCTTCAGGTTGTATTTTTAGAATTCATGTTCCTGGGAGGATAAATAGTGCATAGATTTTTACCAGTCAGGGTATCGTGGGTTTTCTTTTGGTCTTTGCCGTGGATAACATCCACTTCTCTTCACAGTAGTGCTCATTTTTAAGGACTCCACAATAAAACAGACATTTTAAAGCACTCCACAATAAAAATTTATTTGTGTGTGTTTGTTTTTGTTTTTCGCGGTACTAGGGACTGACATTGTGCTCTACCACTGTGCTACATCCTCAGCCTGTCTGTTGCTGACCTTTTTCCATTCCTTCCTGTCTGTCCGTCACCCATCTATCTGCTCACTTGCCCATGTTATGTGTGCTGTGACTAATCAGTTGCATGATGGAACTCCAGGAGAGAACCAGTGTCTTTGTTTCTCTCAGAAAATATTTCCTTACCTGTAGGGGGTTTTATGTCTTGGACGTGATTCTTCCAAATTTTAACGGACTAGATTTAAAATACATTTTTAAAAAAATTCCATTTTCTATGAGCATCGTTTGTCAGTCATTACACACAGGTCAAAGGCAGAGACAGAAGGAAAGTTCTCAGGAATTTTTTTTTTTTTTTTTGTACGTTAGAAAATCCTTTTAAGCCAGGCACAGTGACTGTAATCCCAGATAATCAGGAGGCTGAAAAGGAGGATCACAATTTATAGGCCAACCAGGCCTTGTCTCAGAATAAGGCAAAAAGGCTGAGGATATAGCACAGTGGTAGAGCACAATGTCAGTAATGATATGTGTGCTCAGATGATATGCGTGCACCCCAGTACTGCGAAAAACAAAAACAAACACAAACGCACAAAAATAATTTTTTATTGTGGAGTGTTTTCAGAAGACTCAGAATGAATTTGTCCTGAACCCCCACTGAATCACCCACCCATATTCAACTATTATAACATCTAGAGAATCTTCTTTCACTTACTTTTCCCCTCACTTGTTTTTTCAGCACTTAAAACTAAACTCAGGACTCCCCTACTGAGCCATATTCACAGCCTTTTCAACAATTTTTGAGAGTCTCTTTTAGTTGCCAAGTGGCCCACTCTGAACTTGAACTTGTGTTCTTCCTCCTTCAGCCTTCCAGAGTGCTCGGATGATATGTGTGCACCACTATGCCTGGCTCTCTCTTACTTCTTTTTCCTGGCATATTTGAAAGCAGATTCTCATATGTAATTTCCTGTAAATACTTTCAAGGTGAACCTCTGATTTATGACTTTAAAAAGACCTAAGAACCATGACAACCTGAGTTTTGTTTCATCTTTGTTGACTTACCTTTTGCTTAAAAAGAATATCTGTAATGGGTAGATTATAAGGAATAAGAGGGAAATTGGGTTGCACAGATATTAGCGTGGGAATCTACAGTGAAGGTCAGACTTGCTAAAGGGAACCTCTTAATGCTCTTCGATAACCAATGCAGATGATCAGATGATGAACACTTTCACTCATTTTTTAAAATCTCACCTTTTCTTTGACTTTTAATATTAGATATTATTTTCATTATATTTTCTTTCCTAATTCTATGAAGTATAGTTTTCGTGAATCCTGCATATGAGAAAATAAAAGTATCACACAAAATTGTCTTGCTTTATCCAACATCATACATGTAACAATCTGAGAATAAAGCCAACACTGTTACTAACTATCCTTATTAAAAGTGTATAATACTCTAAAATAATTTGAAACAGTTCCTTTCTTTGTGGTTACATACTTGGATATGCATTTAGCCTGCTTTGTTTCATTTTATTTTCAGTTTTCAGGGACTACTTTAAAAATTGATTTTCTTTTGTATTTGCATGGTTTATTTTAAAGCCATATTAAAAATGTTCAGTGCTATGTTTCTAAAAGTTCTACTTTAATATTTATCAACTGTGAGATAAATAAAACTAGAAATATTAGTTTTATAAAGAAACTAGTATAAAGAAAAGCAGAAATACTATTACATTACTGAATATTTTCAATTCTATCTTCATTTGTGAATATCTTATTTATAATGTTTAAGAAATATTGTTTTTATGGAAATAATATGTGTTGATGTTAATGTTAAAATTGATACATATGTCTTATCCCTTGTAGTTATTGAAAAATTATTAAATAGATTTATGTAATATCTTAGTATACTGGTACTTTTTTTCTGTTGGCTTTTTGATGGAAGCAGTATTGAAATTGGCCTTTTCTCCTGCTCTCATTCCTTCTCTGCCATCATCTGATTTGCTATCTCTTTAGCTTAGTTAATAATTCTGAATCAATCAGCAAATTTATTTTACTCTTTTTAATCCTATTTTGTTTACTGAGAGTCATACTAGGTCTACATTTTTAGAGTATATTGCTATTATCTGTTATAGTTTGTCCCTCAAAACAACCATTCTTTGATTTATAAGTAAACATATAGTTAATGGCTGCAATCATTTTTTACACAGATGTTTTTACAGTCATTTGAATGCCTAGAATTTATTTTCTAATGGATTTCTTTAGAAGGGCTCATGGAAACATTCTTTGAGTTTTTTTGTCTCTGACATTTTTCTATGGCCTTTATACTCAAGTTACTTTGGCTAGATATAAAGTCCTTGGGTCACATTTTCTGTCCTTGAGTATCTTAATTCTGTTATTTTATTATCTCCCAGAATAAAATGTTGCCATGGAAAACTGATGATAAATTTGATTTTTTCTTCTTATAAGTAACAGTCTCTTTTGCTGATGCCAGGAAGGATATTTTTTTGCCTTCTCACCCAGAATTTTACTAGAATATATAAAGCTACCGGCATTTTGTGATGTATTTTCCTTTTAATATGTCATCTAATTATTTTTCGGGAGAGTCCAACTTATTTTGTTCTATGACTTTGAATTCTCCAAGAGGGTTAATATCTAGAGTATATAAAGAACTTAAAAATATAACAATACAAAGCCAATAGTCTAGTTTAAAATGGGCCAATGATCTGAATAGATACTTTTAAAAAGATGAAATACAAATGACCAATAAATATATGTACAAATGTTTAGCACAATTAGTCACGTAAAATGTAAATCAAAACTACAGTGAAACACCATCTCACTGAATGAGATGACCTATTATTAAAAAAACAGAAAAAATAAATGCTGGTGAAGATGTGAAGGAAAGAGGACCTTTATATTGTTGATGAGGATGTAAATTAATGCAGACACTATGGAATTAGTCAGGCTTTTCCTGGAAAAACTAAAGCTAGAGCTATCATATGATCTAGCTATTCCACTCCTGGATACGTATTCAAAGAAAATGAAGTCAACGTATAAAAGAAATGCCTGCGTACCCATGTGGATCTATTCACAATAGCTACAGTATGGAATCAGTCTAGGTCTTGATCAGTAGATTAGTAGATAAAGAAAATATGGTGTACATACCCCAAATGAAGTGTGACCTATCCATGGAGGAAGAATTAAATCCTGTTATTTGCAGGAAAATGAAAGAACTGAGTGGCACTGTGAAATAACCAGACACAAAGATAAATACAGATTATTCTCTCTTTTATATGGAAACAATAACAATAATAGCAACAACAACAGCATGAAATACCTGAGGGATCATTAGGGACAGGGAAAGGCACAGGTTGAAAGGGTAGATGGATGTGATCAGTGCACAATGTGTGGAAGTGAAGGAATATCACAGAAAATTAGTTATTATAATTTACAAAGAAGAAAATAAATTTTCTTTTGCACAAAATTCATGTTGCAGAATCAAGTGTTTAGTTTGAGGGAAGAAAGCTAATAAGAATGTTAAAAGACATGCCACATTTATTTGTTCAGAGACTCTAAGTAAATATATGGGCACACAGACTGATTCAGAATACCCAAGTGACTGAGAGCTTTGCCTGTAATAACAGAAGGAGATTTGAATCCCTAAGCTCTAGTGAGTTTCTTAATGTCTTTAATCTTTAACTTTTCCCACTCTTTAAAATTAGGCAATTTTTATGAGAAACCAACAGCCAGCATTAGCCTAAATGGTCAAAAACTGAAACCTTTCCCACTAAGATCAGGTACAAGACAAGGATGTCCACTTTCATCACTCTTGTTCAATATTGTGCTGGAAACATTAGCCACAGCAATTAGGCAAGACAAAGAAATAAAAGGAATAAAGATAGGAAATGAAGAAGTTAAACTGTCATTATTTGCTGATGACATGATACTCTATCTAGAGGATCCTAAAAACTCAACCAAAAGACTGCTAGACCTAAGCGCCAAATTTAGTAGTGTAGCTGGATACAAGGTTAATATTAAAAAATCATTAGACTTTATATACACAAACCACAGATTCACTGAGCAAGAAAGTGAGGAATCAAGCCCCTTCACAATAACATCCAAAAAAATGAAATATCTAGGAATCAGTCTAACAAAGGTGGTAAAAGATCTTTACTCTGAAAATTACAGCACTCTGAAAAAGGAGATAGAAGAAGATACCAGAAAATGGAAAGACATCCTTTGTTCCTGGGTTGGAAGAATCAATATTGTCCAAATGGCTATACTTCCACAACTATTGATTGAAATCTGAACAGCATATTTCACAGATCTAGAGAAAATAATTCAAAAATTCATCTGGAATCACAAAAGACCTAGAGTAGCAAAAGCAATTCTGAGCAATAAGGACATGATGGGGGGTGGTATTGCGATCACCAACTTGAAACTATACTACAAAGCCATTGTGATAAAAACCGCATGGTACTGGCAAAGCAATAGACCCAAGGACTAGTAGAGTAGATTAGAGGATCCAGAAACAACTCCAGACACACTAAGCTATCTCATCTTTGACAAAGGAGCCAAATACCCTCAGTGGAGGAAAGATAGCCTCTTTAACAAACAGTGATGGAAAAACTGGACTTTAACCTGCCAGTGTCTAAAGCTAGACCTGTCTCTTTCACTGTGTACTAAAATAAAATGAAAGTGGATTAGGGACCTAAATATTAAAACGAACACACTAAACCTGCTATAAAATAGATTAGATAAAACTCTTGAAGACATTGGTTTAGGGAAAGATTTCATGAACAAATCCTCTATAGCATGAGAACTGATAAAAGAAATTGACAAATGGGATCTCATCCTATTGAGAGGTTTCTGCCCAGCAAGAAAAAAAAAAAAAAAAAAAAACCACCAGCAGAGTGAAAAGGCAACCAACAATATAGGAAAGAATCTTTACCAGCTATTTCTCAGATAAAAGGTTACTGTCTAGAATATATAAAGGTTTTAAAAAATTAGTCCACCCAAATTTAAAGACCTAATTAAAAAATGGGCATCTGAGGAGCCGGGGATTTAGCTCAGTGGTTCTGGCACCTGTCTCGCAAGTGCAAGGACCCAGGTTCGATCCCCGGTAACCACATACAATAGTGGGCGTGGAGACTCATGCCCAGCAGCATTCAGTACCACATACCACAGTGCTGGGCATGGTGACTCATGCCTGTAACTCCAGAACTCAGGAGACAGAGGCAGGAGGATTGCTGTGATGTGAGTTTGAGGCTGAGCTCAGGGCCAGCCTGAACTACAAAGTGAGACCCTGTCTCAAAAAACAAAACAAAACAAAACAAACAAACAAAAAAACCATCTGAAATGAACAGACACTTTTCAGAGGAAGAAATAAAAGCAGCTAAGAAGCATATAAAGAAATGTTCAATACCACTAGTCATTCGAGAGATGCAGATGAAAACAACACTGAGATTTCATCTCACTCCACAAAGAATGGCTGCTATCTCAGAATTAGCCAGCAACAAATGTTGATGAGGCTGTAGTTTGGAGATTCCTGAAAAAACCACAATTAGAGGTGCCATTTGACCCTGCTATTCTTCTGCTAGATATATACACAAAAGAATTAAAAGATTCATATCATAGTGACATATGTGCACCCATGTTTATAGAAGCTCAGCTTGCGATAGCTAAATCTTAGAAACAACCCAAATATCCATCAACTAGAGATTGAATAAAAGAGCCATGGTTCTTCTACAGAGTGGAGTATTACTCTGTCATAAAAATGATAAGATTGAATCATTTATACTTCAATGGACATACCTTGAGGACATCCTCATAAGTGAAATAAATAGGTCAGAGATGTGTAAATATCATATTTTTTCTCTGGTATGAGAAAATAAAGATATAAATGAGTTCTAGAATGTATGTTATAAACTGTGAAATAGAAAATACTCAGTGAAATGGGGTGAAAGGATAAATAATGAGGGGAAAATAAGAGATTATAAGAAGAAAGAAAGGAAACAAAGCTTATATATATATAGGTGGTGGGAATGGTAGGGTGGGTATAGGAAAGGGTATAGGAAAAGGGTATAGGAAAGGGTATAGGAAAAAATGAAAACTAAGTTGTGTCATATACTGGTACAGATTCTCATTGTTGAGTGCAATCATGATGTGATTATATGTAATGTACCAATAAGGATTTCAATCAAAAAATAAAATTAGGCAATTTGACAATGTCTGATCATTATAAGGATTAAGTGAGATTATACATTAAAGTGATTTGCACAGTTCATAATTTAGTGAGTGCTCAAGAGTTGTTCAAGTATTATTGTTGGTCTGCATAGCTAGATTTCCTAAGATGATAGAAGAATTGTTTACAGCAACATCATTCATCATTC
>PVIR01000432.1:89053-149077 GCA_004026965.1 Petromus typicus
ACATCACAGCAATCCTCCTGCCTCTGCCTCCCGAGTGCTGGGATTACAGGCGTGAGCCACCACGCCCGGCACTGTGGTATGTGGTACTGGTTGCTGCTGGGTGTGGGTCTCCACACCCAGTATTGTTATGTGGTTACCGGGGAATCGAACCCGGGTCCTTGCGCTTGAGAGACAGGCGCCGGAACCACTGAGCTAACTCCCCAGCCCTCATCATTCATTTTTATATTGAGTTTTTCCTGCTATAGTAGTTTTTGCCTGCTTGCACAGTCTTGCATGAATAGTTTTTTAAAAAAATAATGCAGCTGCTTTATTTAACTGTGCCTTGCGCACATTATATATTAAATAAATACTCAGTAGCTGTTTTTGTCTTCAGAGAATATGAATAACACATTAGGAGTTGCAAGATAATTTGAGCGAGGCTCTGATGGGCTGTACCCAATTTGATCTTTATGAAGCTTGTTTTTTTCATCGCTGGAACCTTTAGACTTTCAGTGTCTAGATTGGAGATTGCTGCTTCTATTGCTACTCTCATAAAGATGAGTAGGCACATTCATAGGTTTTAATTTTTCATCATGTTTCTAACTGATTTATTCCATATTTAATAATTCTATTCACTACCACTAACACAACCCTATGACTACATATTCCTTGGAATATTTGTCAAACTGATTTTTGTCTTGGGATATAATTTTATTAATGACAGATTGGTGTGTATGGAGTGTGTGTTGTGTTATGGGGAATGCAAAGATGAGTTTTATTGTTATCTTAAAGAAATTGATAAATTGTAGTATGTAATTGCTAAATCTTAGACAAACTTAGCCAAAGGAAGCAAAGCAGAAGTAAGTGTCCTAAATGAATGGAACTATGATCTATTCAGTATGCCGGTGTGCCAATACTGCAGGATCTGCAAACCACACTTTGAATAACAAGGTTCTAGAGCAAAAATATGATTTTATTAGATTAACAATACAGTACTTGAAAGCATTTTGCGTTCCATCTACCCTCTTTATGGAAATAACTTTTACAAAATATCTTGGGCCTGGCATGTTATTTTTATGAAATATAAACATCAAAGACAGATGAGGAAAATATTTATTATTTCCAGTTTTTAGCATCTCTGAGGACGGATTAGAAGGGAGGGAAGAAGAAAAAGTAAAAAGAATTAAGATGTGTTCTGTACATATGCCAAATGCCCATCATGAACACAATCATTATGAACTATGAACATATACTAATAAAATAAACCACTGAAAAAGCACATTTAAATTATTATTAGGGTTTAGTCTATTTACTATTTTTTTCCTGACATAGCTAGGCATTTTATTTGTATGTATAACTCTGTAAATTGTTATTAAAAACTCTGATCTTAATTTACTTTCAAAGAAATTAAGTGCAGTCAATTTAAACAGTTTCCTGAAAGCTATTTAATACACAGTAAGACGAAGGTGAATTCAGGTCTTTTCTCCATAGGTTTTTTTTTGCACCGCTGTAAGCTGCTTTCCTACTGAGAAATGTGTTTTATGTAAAAGTTTTTCAATGCACGATGAACCCTCTCAGGGAGCTCATATGTTTATATATCCGTGGAAATTTAGATACTTTAGTTTTCTGAGGTTTTTCTGCATAGAGTTCTACATATGTGTGAGTGCATATGTGTGCATGCAAGTGTGCTTTTCTTTAAATGGGATGAAACTATGCAAGGGGACATTTTCTTTTATCCAAAAGCAGGATCTAGAACTAGATGATTTTTGAGATTTCTTCATACTCACGTATCCTACTACAGAGCTAATGCTTTTGTTTTTGTAGATTGTAAATTGGATTGGGGGATTGAGGGAGGATTTACAGCATTTCTATCAGCAGGTGGCACTCCAACATTTCCACAGCAAGCTATCCTTAGCTACTCTCAAATTAGAAAGCCGGCAAAGCTGGAAACCAAAAGTATGAAATGTTTTAGTCGTAATTGTAATGCAAAATTACATATATTAAGAAGTGAACTCCCACATATGCAGATTGATAGTAACTAGTGCTACGGAATCCCTTATGTGCATCACAGCTCGCTTCATCAAACTCTATCACTTCAAATGGCATTAATCTATTTATTTTTCCCACCAAACTATGAAGTGAAGGAAGTGAATCTTTCAACCTTAGGAGGACACAATATTTGACCCTTGGTTCACACTCACTAAATATTTCTTTCTTTCATTTCTCAGGAAATTGCTTGTGTTTATTGCCTTAAGTGAAGGAGAAAGTTTCTGAATATTGGTCAATGAAAAGCCTTTTATTTTATTTTCCCACTTTTTAGCAATTACATTTAAGTTATCAGCTGTAAGATGTTTGATGTATGTCCTTTGATATTTTTGTATTCATGTAAAATGTTTTTTCCTGTGTTTAATTTTATTGTGCTACAGATATTATCCTGGATTCATGTGTGTTTCTCATATGTCATTGTATTTAAATCATACCTATGTTGTGTGTACACTGAATTCATTGCTTCCAACAACTGTCTTTCTCATTTTACTTATCTACTTACCTTGTATGGACATCTAGAGACCTCCAGTTCTCAGACTTAGTAATTTACTGGCCATTCTCTTTCAAGTCTTTAAATATGGTGTTTATGTCTAGTTAGGATTTCTGACTCTTAGAGAATATACACACTTAGCTTCACTAAATATTTCCAGATTACCTTTCAGAATGACCCATTCCATTTACATACCTAATGTTGAGCAAGAAGGTTCCTCTTTCTCTCCATGCACAGGTAATGTCATCCAATACTTGGAATTTTGGCAACTAGGTGAATGAATTTTTTGAGGAAAAGAATGGCCTGTTGAAAATCTATTAAAGCTAATAGGATATGTGATATTTACTTGCGTAATTTTCCCCTTTGAGAATGGTCCCTCACTGTCTGAACTTTCACTGTCTAAACTCAGTAAAAAAATAGATCCAGATTTAATATATTCCTTATAAATCTGGACTCTTTCTTTTCACTCTCTGAAACTAGGAGTCAAATAGATTCAAATAACTTAATATTTCTTGTTATTTCAATTTGTTTTCTGAAAGTAGAAACCAAATAGTGTTGTATAGTGTGAGGGATCCAGTGACCAGGTACCATTCCACATCTGTTATTAAAAATCTTCTTGGGTCATGTTAATGGTGCATTGGGGGCTGAGAATCAATGACCTAAGCACATTAATTAAACATAGAAGATACAATTTTATTATGTTGGTCAGTATTCACAGAATTTGTAGGAGTCACTGGTATGTTCATGTCTCCAGTTGACCAAAGGGCTTGACATTTGGTGAGTTGAACTGTGGAAAGACTTGGATTTGTTTATTTAGAACAAAACTCTTCCAAAGAATTAGAGATTTAGATGTTAATTCAGGCAGAGGTAAAATATTCAAATGAGTACGTACCAGTAGAGTCTATTGGCTGATTTTGGAGTGGACTGCACAAATGGTAATCCTTCTATTGTTGACATTTGTTTCACTTTCATTATAATGAATGAAGCATATTAAGGTATTTTTAAAAGTCAAAGTATGTTACTAGCCCAGGGAACCAAAGAAAATATAACCACAGATATTTACTTTTTGGGGATCTACAAACATAATTTTGTTTGAGATAAATGTTTTATTATATTTCTCCACATCAAGATCAATACATTAGGTGTATTAAGATAAATATACATGATTTATATATTATATTTTCTTAGAAATTATTTTTAGCATTAATATTTAAATGTCTGAGTAGAAAAGTGATATATACATAACTTGTACATACATATCTACATTTAGTAAAGGTACAGAGCATGGCGATCTGACTTTTTTCCTTAGGATATTAAATATTAGTAGTTGCATGAGTAGTTTTTAAAAATAATACAGCTGTTTTATTTAATTGTGCCTTGTATATGGTATGCATTAAATAAATACTCAGTAGCTGTTTTTGTCTTCAGAGAAATAACACATTATGAGTCTCAAGTATTTTAGTAAGAGACATGTCAAACCTGCAGTATGGTTATTAGTCAGAATACTCAACTTTAAGAAATAGTTTGAACTTTTGAATCTTATTTTCTTACCTAAATTATGAAAATAAAACCTGTCCTATGTGCCCTAAGTATAAAATGAAATATATAAGTAACTACTATATTTCAAAAACCTTAGGTTTCTGGTGTATAATTTTCTCCTGGCTTATTAATGTAAATTACAATTATTTCCACAAAGAAACACAAACAACAGAAGGAAAATGCCAGGTACTAAAGATATTACCTCATTTTATTTTCAAAATACATAAATAATGTCATTTACTTTTGCCTATTTAATTTGAATCTTTATTGGTGATTATATATACACATCATGATCACGTTCATCATAGACAATTTGTGCCAGTATACGACATGACTTAATTCGCATTTTTCCCATTCCCCTACCCAACCTACCACCTCCCACCCCCTATATTCGTAAGCTTTATTTCTTTTTTTTAATATCACATTTACTTTTTCCCATTTTATATATGAGTAAATTGGAATTATCAAGGACAAATGACTTGTTCTACAAAGGTCATGTCAGCTATCTGACTGTGAAGTCCATGCTTTTTTCCAGTATATGATATTTTCATTAGAATTGGGTGAGCCGGGGTATAAGAGTCTTCAGTGTGTGAGACTAAGACATAAATAATTTTAATCTGTTTTTCTGTTCCTTGGTTTTCCACATAAAGCAGTCCTTCAAATACCTGTCACACCTGTCCTCAAACATGCTGAGGGATCTCAAAACAGAATTTACTAGAGTCAACTATATTTATTATGCTTAGGATCACTCCGACAAAAGTTTATGGCTTAATGGAAGCAAAGGGGTCAAAGACCATCCAGCCAGAGTTTTCTTATATGATGAGGTGGAAGAATAATAGAGTTACAGATTCCTTTCTCTTTCGTCTTGCTGTTTGGAGAAAGTGTTATCATCACTTACTCTTTTTTTTTTTTTTTTTTTTTTTTTTTTTTGAGGCAAGGTTTCACTTTGTAGTTCAGGCTGGCCCTGAGTTCACTATGTAGCCCACGCAACCCTCGAACTCCCAGAAATCTTCCTGCCTCTGCCTCCCGACTGCTGGGATTACAGGTGTGAAACACCACGCCCAGCGCTGTGCTATGTGATACTGATTGATGACGGGCATGAATTACCGGGGATCAAACTCAGGGCCTTGCACTTACAAGGCAGGTACCAGAACTACTGAGCTAAATCCCTGGCCCTCACTTGCTCTTTTATACAGGATGGAGATACAGTCTTTCAAATTAAAATAATGTACTTTTGTAAGCAGTATGGCTCTTTATGTACTTCTTTCATTCCATTCCCAGGGGAAACTTGAAGACACATAGAGCACATGTAAAACTCTTTTCTTTCAATACAGTTTAGCAGAATAGTAGTGGACACAGTTCAAATACAAGATATGAGTGTACTTGATTATTGAGTTTAGTGGCATCATATTAGATAGAGTTAACTTTTTTCAACTTTTTCACTAAGACATTTACATATAATAACTTTGTTCTTACCCAGTTGTTAGTTGAGTTGGTATATTTGTGATAAGTACGTGAAACATAAAATCAGAACAAACACATATGTAACATAATTTTATATTAGAATTGATAAAGCATTTTTTTCGTATATACTCAGTTATTACCTTACCCTTGGGTAATGTAGTCATTTTATTGAATGGACAGCTGGAACATATGAACAGTTAAATATTTACCCAAGGTATAAGGCTAGAGCTGACTTAAACGCAGGTCTCCCAACTCTTGCGTATAAGGGGTTTTTCTTTACTGAGAAGCAGAGTAAGATAAGTAAGGAAACGAAGGTAAGCTTTGGAGAGAGGTATCACTGGGCTAGTGCTGCTGCTTATTTATTACCTATGGTGCCATGAGAAAGTTGCTTAACGTTTGAATATCAACTCTCTCACTTGAATGCTGGGTATAATAAGGAATTGTATGCACTTCTCACAGCCATTCAAGAAAGTTAAGGACATACGTATACCTCTGCGCACCATTCCCGGACCCTGTGATCTCAATAAATAGTCATAATGCACGAGTACACAGGCAGTGATAAGCCAGTGGACCAGCTACTCTGTCGTACTTTCCACCCTAAGTTACAGTGGTGGAAACTGTAACCACTTCTGGCTATTAGACAGTGTGGTATGATTGCTTCTGAAGGAGAAATGGATATAGAAATAATTTGGCCTTGAATAGCCATTGAAGGGAAGGAAGGTGGCCTATACAGTCAATGACTTTCTGATAGGCTAAAATTGAGTAAAAGCATAGAAAAAGACAGGACTCATTGTAGTCACGATGACCACTGTATGCAACAAAGTAGAATTTGGCCATAAACTCAGAATTCACGATCTGTAATCCCAGTTACTAGTCCTAGTATCTATGTTGGTCACTCGGGTATTCCCACTTATCTAAGATAGAATAAAACACTTTTTCACCAAGCTAAATTCACTCAGCTTAAACACCTCTGTTTTGATATAATATTTCAGCTATTTTTGGATGTTAAAGTGTTCTGTTCCTTTGGAAAATAATGGTAATAAGTAGTTGATGATTCTTTTGGGTCCTTACTAGACAAAACAAAAGATTAGCAAAAATGTCTGCTTTTCTTATTGAGTAATATTCATTTTGAAATCCTAAGGTCTAGAAATCAATTCATCTTCAAGTTTTCTCACACTTCTTTGTTAACCAGTCTCCTCAATATCAAAAGCATCTCCATAGATCATTGAGTAATCACTGAATGGAGCATTTCCAAAGAGATAACAGTGTATTTAAATCTTAGTAGTTCATATTTTATTTTAGAAGCCAATTCTTGTTCTTTAGAACATTATAGTCTAAGACAGGACAGAGGCTCAGGTTATTGTGTCATTCAGTACACAGTTAGGCTAGTGACATAAGTCAAGTACATAGATTAACAGTGAGCTTTCCTGTACTCTTAGTAGACCAGAAGACAAGTCATATCATCTTGGAGTTAATCAAAGATATCTGCAATTCCTTACATGTTAGTGAATTGATTTCTTTCTCCTGTTTTCCTGAGGTTGGCTATGAATATACAATTTTGGTGGTTACACTAAAGTAGATTTTTGTCATCAATTAAGAAAATAAGTGCACCACTGCAATTTAAATATTAAATGACTTCCATAGACTCATACACTGAAGGCTTGATTTCCCAAACAATGACGTTCAAGTGTGGGGCCTAAAGGAGTGATTTGATCATGAAAATGTTCATTTTATCAATGGATTAATCAATTAATGAGTCTTAGCTGAATGAAATAAGAAATGGGCCTGACTGGTGGAGTTAGGTCACTGGACGTTCTGCTTCATCTGAAGGACAGAAGCAATGGAGCCATCCAGCTACAGAACAGAACATCTGAAACCATAAAAAAAGTTAAATTTGCCTGCCTTAAGTTAGTATTGTCAGGGATTTTTAAAAAACAGCAATAGAAATCCGCCTACATTACCACATACAAGTTCTGCTGTAAATATTAAATATTAGTTAAAATAAGTAGGTAATAAAACTATTGTAGAGTAGCCGAGTCAGTAAAATTTTGAAAACTCCCTTAGATTCTTATTAATTATTACTCAAAGAAGTATTGCTTTTAAAAGATATATTTACTATAGATATCTAGTGTGATTTATTTCACTTACATAATCCTAATCAATGTGGTTTGAAGTGTATTTAATTATAAGCAGGGTGATGTGTTAGCCTTGACAAAATCTAACTCATTTTAAAAAATATGTAACTTGTTTTATTTTTGAATATAGCAAATAAACTAATAGTTTTGCAAAACAGGTATTTCCTATAGGAGATGGAGAAGAAATTATCGAAGAGATCCCAAACACAATTTATTATGACAAATGAAAAGATTGGATTTTTCATATTCTTCTTGAGTGCAGTATATGATTCAAGTATGGTGAACTTAATATTAATATATTATTAATGTTCTTCACAGGTATTTATCAAGTCCTTACTAAGAGTCTGGAAATTTAAGATAACAGCCTTTGTTATCTAGGCTTTTACCATCTCAAGCAGATTCTTTGTATGCATTTCTGAATAATAATAGTTTCTGTTGAAACTCATGCCATACCATGTACTAAAAGACATATATATGTATTTCAAAGGATCTAGGTATTTGGAAATTTTAAGGATCCGAGAGAAGCAAGTGGTAGGGCTGAAGCCAACCTTTAGAGCATGTTACAGCTTGATTTTTAAAACCATCTCTGCAGGGTAGAACTTGAGAATTTCTTTTTCCTGTGTCCTCATCTTATGCAGTCATAATTCTAGAAAGTCCTTATGGCACTTCCCAGTCCAATCAAATTATTTCCTGGTTTTCTTGGTGGCTTAAGATGGTAGAAGCTCTTCTAGGAACAACAGCTGAAGGGCATCTATTCCAGCTCTTTTTAGATTTGTTAATTCTGTCTAGCTAAGGAAATGGGAACAGGGTGCTATTAATATTTGCTCAGCTCTGAGATTGCCCCTTGTACACCCATCCCTGAGAAGAACCTAATCTCTTCATTTGTGTTGTCTGTTTGACGCCACTGTATGCTTCTGTGACCTCACACTGCGTAAAGTAGTTCCCTTCATCTGCTAAGGAGAAAGCTGATTTTGTTTCAGAAAGAAGCTGAAAGAGCCCCCCCCCCAACAAGCACGCTGTGCATGACCTCTTTTCCATGCTGTAAGAAGTTACCAGGAACACAATTTCCAACTGGGGTTGGAAGTTACACGAGCTAGCTGGGTGGTATACCTTGTATCTCTTTTATCCCGGAGCTATGTCCTAGCTGACTGGCTTTGACCGGATTTCAAACCTCCCTAGGGTCTTTTTGTTCTTTTTCTGGAACCATAAAGATGTCTTTCCTTACAGGAGGGCTAAGTCCAAGGATCATTCTCAAGGAGGGACAACTCATCTTGTGCAGTGGAAGAGAGAAGACCAAGAGTAGCTCAAGAGTGTACAAAGCTGCCCTGATTAAGCCCAGTCTATGTTGCTCTGACAGCCAAAGCCAGCATAAATTGAAGACCCCAAAACCCTAATCCCTTTGCTGCAGGAAGAGCCAGCAGAGCCAAGGGGCAGACTGGTTCTTTTTGCTTAGGGTGGAGAGCGGAGAAGCCCTTCTTCGACTTGTTTATTCTGTGCTTTGCTTGTGGTCGCTTTTTGTCTTATGGAAGTCAGAAGATGCTTCTGTGTGGCTGTTCTGGACCTCATAGCGGTCCGGGCTCTTGGTCCCAGAATCTCCCTCAGCTTTGGCAGGAATCACAGTTGCCTCTGACTGCAAGACCCTTTGCAATTTAATAATCCTTGCCTTTGGTACGCCAGAGCTAAGAGAGGGACCTGGAGTGGGACAGAGTGGGATGGTATGCTTGAGCGATCGGGACAAACAGACTCAGGGTAGGTCAGAAGTTTAATGCGTGTGTTAGGGCAGGAGCTTAAACAACTTCCCTTAAAGCCTCCCAGGGAGGTAAGTAAACCAAGACCTCCGGCTCCGCCCAAGACGTTACTGCGGTACAGTATAGATCCCACTATCTGCTTCCTGACCCTAGAGGGTTAAATCAGGAGGGTACAACACCAGCCCTTCCTCCTACTTCCCGCCTCCCTCCACCCCTTACCTTTAAAAAGTTAAAAAATGTCTGCAGTCGAAATCTCTTAAAGGGGCGGTGCTGGTGAACGAGTACTCTTGGCATGAGTTGCTGAGAAGGCTGGCTAGGGGCGTGAGTTCGCTCCACCAGCACCAAAACACTGAAAAAAGAGAGAGGAGAGAGAGAGAGAGCGCGCGAGAGCGAGAGAGCGCAAGAGAATGGCGGGGTGGAGGGAAAAAAAGGAGGGGGGAGGCAGACAGAAACACACTTTAGATAAGGACAATTAGTCAACAGCGAGACCCTGTAGGGAGAGAAGTTTAAATCAGAAGGATTTAATGAGAGTGCTCTGTGCCTTCCCCGAAGCCATGTCCTCCAGCAACTCCCGCCCCTCCGCGTGCCTAGCCCCGGGGGCTCTCTGCTTGGCTCTGTTGCTCCAACTCTTCCTTTCCTCCCAAGCTGGAGACAGGAAACCCTTGCCTGTAGACAGAGCTGCAGGTTTGAAGGAAAAGACCCTGATTCTACTTGATGTGAGCACCAAGAACCCAGTCAGGACAGTCAATGAGAACTTCCTCTCTCTGCAGCTGGATCCCTCCATCATTCATGATGGCTGGCTCGATTTCTTAAGGTAAGGCAGGGGCTTCGATGCATCATTTGTAATATTTAAAGTAACCTCCACTCCCATTCCCTTCCTGTCCCCATTCTGAAGGGGGAAGAAGAAAAACAAGAACCTAAGTCAAGCGGACCTCTGTCTCATTGAGGAAAAAGGAAAAAAGAAAAAAGAAAAAAAAAAAAAGGTTTTCCTTCTCCTGGAATATATTCTGTAAGGCTGTAACTAGTGATTGAGAAAAGCAATGTTTTCTATTAAGATGCACATGTTTGCAATGCAGAAGGCATTTCAGAAACTTATCAGTTATGACTGAAAAAATGTTGTGCTTACATTTATTCACAATTAGCCTCCCCTTCTTCTGCAAAAGAAAGAAGAGGTTCAGCGCAGTTACAAAAGTGAGGAAAAGGTCCGGAGCAACAAAGACCCAAGAGGCGTGTGTGTGTGTGTGTGTGTGTGTGTGTGTGTGCCTGTGCGTGTGAATGTGAGTGTGCATGTGACAGAAAAAGAGACAGAGACACGGAGACAGAGACAGACAGTTCAAATGGGGATTGCACAAAGTGAAATTTTTCCACGGAAAAATGGTTTGTCAGTTATCCCCAGCTCCCGGACAATGAATTTATGGAGAAGCTTGAGCGCTGGGCAAGTCGGGTCGGAATTTTTAAGTTTTATTTTATATCCTCCGCTGTCATCTACAGAACTTCAGGACATTGTTAGGAGTTTTTTATAGACAGAATATTCCCCTATCCTTACTGCTTCCAATTTAAATCTCCTGCTGTGACTGCATCATTTAGTTTTTCTTTAAAGGAAAAAAAATCTTCACTGGGGTCACAGCGGCATACAAAAGGGCAGCAGTAAAGGTCCTAGAACTATGTGTGTGTGTGGGGAGTCCATTCTGTGGTTTGAACCCAGCACCGTCGGATTAGCAAACCCAGGAGTTGAGATCCCCTTGGAATCAAATTGAGCTCACCCTCTCCCCGGGTTGTTACTGTTCCGCAGTTAGGCAACCGTGATCCCTTCCCACGAGGGACAGAGTTGCAGTGTAAGAAAAAAAAGAAAAGAAAAAGAAATAAATAAAGCGTCTGCAATATCGAATCCAAGTGTTGAGTCTTTAAAAGTCTCTTCCAAGTTGGAGCCTCGGCAGTGGGCTCTCCCAAAGAGCCCCTGAGAGCTCTCCATCCTGCTCCTCTGCTTTGGGGCCGCGTCTTCTGTGCGTCTTTCGTTATTTTAAACTCTAAGAAACTCGAGTTTTGCTTCTCCGGGTGTGCCCGCCCCTCAGCTCTTACACGTCGCCTCCTGGCCTCGGCTGGCTCGGTCCGCAGACGCGGCAGGTAGCTGGAGGCGCCACGTGGAGCGCTCCCTCCACGTGCTGGTGGTGGTGGTGGTGGTGGTGCGGAGGATCGGAGCCTGAGGGCTGGGTGGTTGTCGCAGCTGCCGCCGGGGCTGTCTCAGCTCCAGCGGGTGCAACTACTAGGAGGGCGGGCCAAACTCTGCACCGCAGGGCTTCCTCCCAAAAAGCTCTTCCAAGCGGCAGAGAGCGTCGCGCGGCTGCCAGAACGCGGGGTGCGGCGGGGTTCTTCCGCAAGCCCCACTTGCTTTGCGCTCCTCCAGCAGATTCTTGCGCAGACTCTTCCAGGTCCCTTTCCTTCCCGCACCAGCCTGTTCTCGTTTCAGACTTGCGCGCTGCAGAAAAAGTTCTGGAAGGCAACTTTTTAGGGGAGAAGCCACGGTCGGGTGCATCCGTGCTGGCGGTGCAGGCTGCTGGAGGGAAGGTGGCTGGCGATACTGGGTTTCCCTGGGGTCCCCCTCGCTCAGACGCCTCCTGGGTGCGAAGCCGTCTCAAGCGATGCCCTCACTGCGTATGTACTTGACCTTGGTCTGGAGCCCTCGGCCAAGCCCTTGGCCACCGGAATGACCCGAGCAGCCACGTCTGTTCTGGAAAAAACGAAAAGGGGGCCTCCGTTTTTCTCTTCTGCATCCACCTCCTTCCCTGTATTGTTTAATTTCTCCATTTTGATTTGAATTTTTCAAACTCAAAAAAGCAAAGCGTTAAAAAATATGTTACAGACCCGGAACCCAGAGGCCAGTCCTCGTTAGCGCTCACAGCGTTTCCATGGCCCCTTCCCAAAGCAGCAGCGTTTGGCTTTTTAAAGTCTGTTGATGGAAATCTTGAACTTAAGAATGTAAATGCTATTGTTGTGGTGCTCCTCGAATTTTCTGGGAAGCACAGGTTCGGCAAACTTGTCTGTCCCGGAGCTTCCAGACAGCCTAGAGTAGGAAAGGGAAAAAGAGCTCAACTCGGAGCAGGGAGAAAGAAGTTACTTTTCTTGAGGTTAGGCTGAATTATTTCATAGATCAAAGGGATATTGCTTTTTACTGTGTGTAGGTGGGAGAGGTGTCCTCCTCGGAAAGAGGAATTTATCCCTGGCATTTCTCCGCCCTGGGATTTGAGAAATAAGGCAGTTAAAATGTAATGGAAAACCGATTTGGCATTTAAAAAAAGAGAAAAAGTCGGAATCCTCCTGACCTCAGGCCCCAGGCCTGGTCTGAGGGCAAGAGCAAGATTTCCCTTTACCCACGGAGTTGGGGTGGAGTTGGGGTGGCCCTCGCTCGGGGGAGGTTTGGCAGTAACCCCGGGCCGGCAGTGCGCGAGGTGCGCGTCTCTGCGGCGGCAGGAGCCAGCCAACCGCGCCTCGGTCTCACATTGCCCGCAGTCTCCCCTGAATCCACACACGCACTTTGAACAGTCTTAAACCTTTCGGAAATCACGACCAGGGGCATCGAGGTGTCTGGAGGCGCTTTTGCGGGCGGCTCGGCGGAGGAGGCTGAGCGGGCTGGGCGTTGGGGGAGGAACCGAGAGGCTGAGGGCGAAGCGGGCTGGGGCGCGGGGCACACGCGGGGTGCGCGGGAGACGCGGCGGAAGAGCCTGGGCGCAGTGCGGAGGGGCTCGGCCGGCGCGGAGTCGCAGCCGGGTCTGGCGTGCGGAGCGGAGAGAGAGGGCCCAGCTCCGTGCCTGTGGCGCTCCAGCCTCCTGGGAACCTTTCCTCTCTCCTTCTCTACCCCTGCAGCTCCAAGCGTCTGGTGACCTTGGCCCGGGGACTCGCACCCGCCTTTCTTCGCTTCGGGGGCAAAAGGACCGACTTTCTGCAGTTCCAGAACCTGAGGAACCCGGCGAAAAGCCGCGGGGGTCCGGGCCCGGATTACTATCTCAAAAACTATGAGGATGGTGAGAAATAGTCTCCATTCCTGAAGGGCGGGAGGAAGTTTGGGGGTCATGAACCAGCACTCGCTGCGTGTGCGTGCGTGCGTGTGTGTGTGTGTGTGTGTGTGCACTTTGTGTGTGTGTGTGTGTGTGTGCGCACGCGCGCGCGTGTGTTTCTGTGTGTGTGATTTGGAGGAGAGGCGGAATGAAGCTTCTCTGAAAAAAAAAAAAAAAAAAAAAAAAGGAAGCTAAGGGAGCAATCTCCAAGTGTGAGACTCCTGACATGATTAAGCGAAGGGCACTCACCGGGTCGACCTTGTCCAGGCTGCAGAGTCTCCAAACTGGGAACTTAAAAAAAACCTCTGACAGGCTAGTTCTGAGAGGGGAAAATGTGGATTTCTTGAGGAAATTCAGCCAGGTTTATAGATTATTAAAGGGTGAGGGTCATATTTTCATTCCTAAAATTCTAGGCACACGTGCCTTTTTGTTTTCTTTTCCCCCACTTATTGCTTTGGCCATATGGAGTGTATGAGCGGCCTTGTTGGAAGCCCACTCTAAGATTTTCTGGAATTACTGTTTCCTTGTTGAGAGGACACTGAGGAAACATCACTGCAGTGGGTTCTTTCACCTTTACATTGTCAAATGTCAGAGTCATTTTCCTCCTCCATTTAGAAGTGGGATTGCAAGGGCAGCCTTCTTGTCTGCCAGTTCAGTGTTGAAAGGGCTTTGAAAACTTCAGCTTCTATTCCAGTGTGAAAGGACAGTCTTTTTGAACTGAACAATCTCAGTTTTTACTAGAGAAAAATGAAAATGGTAATTTAAAATTTTATTTAGAAGATTTGTTGTTAACATCTATTAACTTTCCATTAGCTAGTAGGGCATTCTTTCAAAGAAATTTGGTGGGAATCGATGTGTCTTCAGCCACTGCTGTAGTTAAAATTGATAGGAAGAGGCATGAGTGTCTGTTGTTGGAAGACTCTTTCCTGCTGTCTTTTCTCATAAATAAGCTGCACTTTTATTTTTTAAGGGTTCAGGGGCAGGTTTTTCAGAGCCTATAGATTTTGTTCAAAGTTTCCTTTATAAGTCAGCTAAACAAGGAAATTTCCTTTTACTTTCTGAGATTTCACTGAGTGGGACTTTTGGAGGGATAGTTGGGTCTATTTCAAGAGCGGCTGGGGAACATTTTTTAAAAGGACCAAAATAGAGCCAGAAAGAAAGGCTGAGTCTTCTTGACTGTGAATCATGACCAGGACTTACTCTTTTATAATGTTTGCCAAAGAAGGGAGGTGTTTAAGGTTATACCTTTTCAAAGATAAAAGGCATTGCTGTAAAAATGTAGGTTGTAAGTAGATTTTGCTGTCACTCAGCATAAAATACTGAAAGGTAAAAGATAATCCTAAACAACAACTCTGACAGTAACTTGAGCCAGGGCCTTATGGGTCCCAGGGTCACTTGTCTTGTCTGTGCTCAGAGAGAAGGGAAATATGAATCGTTTTCCTGATGAGACAGTTTCTCTTTGAATCCATTTAAACTACTTCCTTTTTATTTTGTGGCAGAATTTGTCAGAGCTGTAGGCATCACTATTGGAAAAAGAATTTTATAAGTTTAGAAATGGACTCTTTCCCAATTTTTGTGCCTGGGATTATATTATTGATTCCTTGAGAGCAATAAAATCTGCTTACAATGAAGTATGCAATTTGTTTCAGTTGGTAAAGAAGAAAGTGGGCATCATGAGGAGAAAAAAAAATGGCAGAAGACAGTGTTGAATAAAACTTCACAGAATTAGAAAAATGTTAGGAATAGAAAGTATCTAAGAGGTCATTTTCAGTCTTTCCATCATTTAGGAGACTAGTATAGGATCCTTCCACGTGGGATTTTTTTTTTTCCAATCTGGTATTAAATATTTCTAGAAATGCAGTTTTCACCACTCTTGGGAGGGAGGGTTCTTCTATCCCATAGATTTTTGCCTGGAAATTTCTCTTGAATTTTCTTTTTATAAATATTCTCTAAGTTTTATAACAATTTCTCTATATCTTTTAGACATTGGATTGTGAAATAATTACTGTTTTTGGCTTAGATATTAAACAGAAAAAGTTTCCTTTTATCTGTTTTTTTCATTTTTACCCAGACTACCTAGATTTGATTCTTTAAAAACTTCCTTTAAAGAAAGTGTTCTTCCAAACACTAATCTGTTCTGTTGCTCTTAGCTGAACTCTTTTTTGATTTATGTCTCCCTGGTAACAAGATGCTCTGAACTATATCAGTATTTGGTGCTACAAAAAAACTCAAGTAGGAATGTCCTGTTGCTGCTTTTTGATGCTCACTTATCCTCACATCACTTGTCTTGTCTTTGTTGTTACATGTTGCATTGCAGAGTTCGTGGCAAAAATGTTTTTGGTGTAATCTCAACAATTTTGTAAACATTATACTTCCTTGTGACTTTTCATCAAATGATAATTGTTATCATCCTGAGCATCTTAAAATAATTAGGCCTTCTTAGTAAATGGGCCTGCAAAAAGCCCTTGGAAATCAAGGCACCTTATTAAAACTATTTGCTTAAACATAGTAGAGAATAGCAACATAAATTTGAGTAATAAAATACACCTAGTCCTACATTATGAAACCCAGTAAAAAGGATGTGGAATTTGGAGTGTGAAAGCTTACACTGCAAGAAGGGGATCTATCTATCACAGAGGCATGTGTGGCTGTAGGCTCACTGCTCCTTTGTAACATACAGGCAGTGATAATCCCTGCTGTGCAATGCTTCCATGAGGTTCCAAGAAGTAACCTGTGGAAAATACTTTCTCAACTCCAGAATACTATATGAAGGTTAAAGATAATTTACTTTTATTAAAGGCAACTTCTGGGAGTGTATAATATAGATACTTGATGTTTTAAAGTGGGATTAAGGAGAAAATATGATTAGGTAAGACTGAAGGAAAGAAGTTGATTTAATCAATTATTTGTGAGGATTAAGAGACTAAAGGAGACTTTGAGGTTTTCTAGTGAAAATCTACACTCTCTCTCTCTCTCTCTCTCTCTCTCTGTGTGTGTGTGTGTGTGTGTGTGTGTGTGTTGATGAGGGAAGAGATTGAACTTTAGTTTTATTACACACTATAAAATGAAGCTTGAGCAAAAATGAGTTTTTGCTTTGTTCATTTATATTGCCACTCTGATGAAATTTATTATTGTTATTTTCTCCTGAATTAAGGCAACATTATGTGCCTTTCATTTTGTGGATACTCTTTCAAGTACATTAAAGCAATTGTATTTTCTTTAACTTGGTAAAGTCACTGTTTATATATCGCTTTGGCAACTTCCCTGATTACTCCTTTAATAAATTACCTATTCCATTCTATGCTCAGAAAGTTTGAATTCCATACAAATAATGATAATAGAAGAAGCAAAATAAGGTGATTCTTCATACCTGGGATTTTACCTTGCCTTTCCGTTCTGTATAATGTTATGTTTTTGTCCCCAAGAGTTAAATCCTGGGCTAATCTCTTCATTATTATTTGTTTTGCTCCAATCTGCCCCCTTCGTTATATATTCAGTGTGTCTCATTTGTCTGTCTGTTTATGACAATAATCTTGTCTTTGATGAGAATGTACACTATTTATTATACATATCAAAAGTCATTTTAGTATGTGTAAACTTTGTATTCATCAGATTATTTTGTTGAAAACCTTGATTATTTTTTGGATTGAACATAAAAATTTTAAACTCTTCAATGTGGCTTTTAAAGCTTTTCTCATTTTTGCTTGTGCTTTTAAAAATTGTTTCCAAATATCTTTTAATACAGCCTTCCTTCCCTGATTAGCTACTGTCTCTTGAAAGTACCTTTGTTATCTCAACCCTATAGCTTTGTTTAGCCAGTATATTTTTGTTTTGAATGTCATCCTCTTGGCTCTGTACAAATCTCACTCCTGTCCTACTCAATTCTTAAAGGCTCATTGCAAATATACTTCATTTGTGCAAAACCTTTTGTGAACAGGACCTTCTAAGGTTATCTATTCTTTCTTAGGACTATTGTAGCTTTTATTTATTTTTTTTATGTTGTCTTTTAGGCCCTGTCTGCGATAGTTTGATGTTTAGTTTTACATGTATACAGGTGTGTGTTTGTTTTACTTTTTCAACTAGAATACAAATTTTTTTATTGGAGAGGACTTTAGCTAATTATTATGTGAATGTCTGGCAATATATAGGACACATGGCAGGTCTTCAGCAAGTATTCTTGGCTGCACAGTGTAAGAGTACTGTGGAAAGATCTTGGAATGAAGAAATGAGTAATTGTGTGAAGATTCTATTCACTTTTGACTTTAATGCATATTGCCCTGAAATCTATTCTTAATGCTTATTTTAATGATATTGTGAATTATTTTATTTTGTTTGTATTTCTGTAGTTTTTTTCTCCTGTTTTTGAGTTTATTGGTATATTTTAGGTATACAGTACAATCACATTCAACATTGAGAATTTGTACTTGTAAATGATGTATCTTGATTCTCATTTTCCCCCCACTCCCCTGACCTCCCTACAACTCCCCCTCCATATACATAAGTTTTGTTTCCATTTTTGTGAACTATTTTAGTCATGTACTCTTATATCTTTGCTTGTTAAAGGTATCTTTGTTTTAGGCTGTGCATTTAAATTAACTTTATCATTGAGTTAGTTCCTTGCACTGGAACATTTTTGAAATTCTGTTTCTCTTCTGCCTTTACTTTTGCTTTTCCTTGTTAATCTTATGTAGTTTTCAATTCTTCATCCAATTCTTGACATATCAGTGTTTTTATACTTCTTGCAAGTATTTTTATCTTCATTTTCTGAAAACTTTTCTCTTTAGTGTTTCTTACGTTTTAGATGATGAATTCTAGTATACTTTGTAAATTCTAAATTATAGCACAACTACTACTACTGCTCTCTTTTCTCCGAGAAGTTTTCCCCTTTGATGGAGCTCAGGTAGTTAGTTTTCCTTTCTATTCCCATTTCAAAATGCAAGATACATGACACAAGAACAGCACTATTGCCAAAATACACATTTGCTTTGAACTTACCTTTAATTATCTCAACTTATGCACACAGTGCTTCTTGGAATTCAGTTATATTGAGAAAATATTCATTCATTATTTACTCTGTGTTTAGTTTCATGCTGGACAAAGAACTGCAGAACACACAATAAATAAAAGATACTGTCCCAAATCACCATTAGAATGCAACAATAATTGCTTTACACAAAATCCACTTGTCATTGTTAATATTGGTAGGTAAAACTTTAAAGCAAAATAGTATATCTTTGTAGCTTGGAAGTATTACCCTATAATATTTACTGCTGTCATTTTAGAATATATCCACCTGTTCTCTTCCTATATGACTAGTAAAACAAGACAATATAGAATGAAAGTCTAGGTAAAATGTATATAATTGATTACCAGAATGTAAGCAGAGGTGAATGCTGGCCAGACTTAAGTGGGAGTTAGGTTGGGCCTATGACAGATGGGCAGATTTTATAGAAATAGAGGTAAGACAAAACATCATTTAGTACAAGAGAAAAGGCATGAGGACAAAAGACAATACATGTTTGGATGTTAAGGAGACTACCCTGAATGCATAAAAAGTCAATGTTAGAAATTCTCTTAATTCATATACCATAACTGTGACAGATTTTTTTCCCACAGAATCTTATTTACATATTTTAATTCAGAAATGTTTATAATTAAAATATAAAAATAAAGCACATATTAGAAATTATTCCAAGGAAAATTTATATCTCTAGAATTATTTCTATAACACAATTTGGATTTTAAGACATTCTAATATATTTTTATTAGGTGTAAAATATACACTTCAAAAAGGAGAAAAAGAAAAAAGTATATATTTAGGGGAACAGGTTGATTGGCTAAGTCCTGAACAGATTACAGGCATCTTCAGTGTTAGGCATAAAATATAATTGGCTCTGTAGGAAAAAAGAGAGTATTATAACTTTTTTCACTTCCCTAGAGAAGGGAAGGACGCATTTTCAACATGGGCTTTGAGTTATTCTTGCCTTTCCCATTCCCTTCTGTACATGACAAGACTTGAGTTATAAAGCATACTTAAAAGACAGATAATTTAACATTGAATCATTCATAAGATTGTCAGAATGCAGGGAAGATCTTAGAATTTGCTCGATGCTTTGTATGTTCTTTCCTTTGGTATTGTAAATACATGCTAGTGTTTTGTGCTATTCTCTCATTTGTTTCTTCATCCCTTCTATCAGTCAGTCATCTAGAAGGCCTCTAGTTCCAGGACTGCCTGACTGCGAGTCAGGGAAGATGAATGAGGCTGTGGGTATTATTGGCAAATTATTTACCACAGACCTCTTGTCACTATGGCAGTGTTAGCCAAAAGCAATTTTTAGACACTTATGGGCCCATGAAAATCTTTCATTCCAACTTTGTGATGTGGTAGTTCATGATTTGTCTGCCAGTAATTTAAAAAGGATATGATTCAATTTAATATTATACTTAAGGATATTACTGCTCACCTGAACTTTTATATGATTATTTCATTCTGCCTTTTAGAACTAAAATATACACATTTTCAGTTATGTTATTGAAATTTGATACCTGTGTCCTGACTGTGAGCTGAAGTTTACTGTATGCCTGTCAATTTGGATGTAGTATTTTCTACAGATTTCAGTTATTATATCATCTACTCATTATTCGGTCATTTTGGGCATGGATGTAGAGCTGGAAGTGGTGGAGATTAGGAAACAGTAGTCTTTTGCTTGTGGAATTGACTTAATTTCAGTGAATCTTACACCAGTAAGTAAACTTTTCAATGATGACCACTTTTGGATGATTTGTTACCTGGTCACTGAGGACGCAGAAAATTCATCACATTTCCTGTACAACACAAACTGTGCTACTTTCTCCAATATCAAATATTACTGGCCGGAGAAATCCTGCCGAATTCACTTCAATTCTCTCTCTTGTGCTCCAAAGCCTTACTATTGGAATGGAGATTTTATGGAAAAAAGTAGTTTCTTTCAAACTTTCCTTGATTTCTTTAAGCTAGCAGTGTCAAAGTCTAGGCTCCTGGATTCTGGAGCCTTTTTTCAGAAATCTTCATCAGAATAGATTCGATTGTTCTCAGTCTTAACTTCAAAGGCTTCATCCTGCCTTAGTTAGCCTTTCAGCTCTCTCAGAGAACTGGGAAACTGAGCATGTGTGTGTGTGTGTGTGTGTGTGTGTGTGTGTGTGTGCGTGTGTGTGTGTGTGTGTGTGTGTGTGTGTGTGTACATGTTTGTATGCGTGTGTGTGACAGAAAGAGCAGGGAAAAGGAGAGAGATGGAGCAAGACAGAGGAACGAGAGCACTTGACATTTTATTTCCTGCACTTGTCCATGAATAGTGACTTAGTTAAAGTGAAAGCACATTTCCAGACTGGTACTTAGCACTAAGGTCTCATATGTATAAGAATTTTGAACTTGATCTTTTGGTTTTCATCTCTGATTATGTTCTTTTCTGAAAGGAATTTTTAAACTTTATTTTGTTTTTTTAATTTTAAATTTTATGAGTGCATATTTGCAGTACATGGTGATTACATTCTTTTGTGGGGAGCTGGTACTTGTTTAATACATCTTAATTCTTTTACCATTTCCTCTTCCTTTCTTTGCTCTCCGTTTCTTGGTGCCTTCCCCTTTTGCAAAAAGACTGATCTCCCTATTTGATATTTTTTTGTCTTTTATTTTACTCTTAATTTGTATTTTGAGTTTCTCATTTAAGAAAATCCATGAAAATGTATACTTGTGTGTCTGATTTATTTCTCTCAGCATCTTGGTCTCAAGGTGCCTCCATTTCCCTACAAGTGACTCATGATGATGCCTTGTGGCAGAGTAGTACCCCGCCATGAGTCAGTACCACAGATTTTTATCCATTCATCTGTTGATGGACATATAGACCCCTTCCAAGATTTTGTTATTATGAATTGTTCTGCTATAAACTTGGGTATATATATGTATCACTATAATACGATATCTTTAATTAACTCTTACATAGAAGAGAAGTAACTGAGTCAAATAGAATTTCTAGTTTTAGTTTTCTGAGGAATTCCATACAGATTTCCAGAATGGTTGTATGACTCTGCATTTCCATCAGCATTGTAGAAGGGCTCTTTTTTCTTCTGCTCCCTTACCAGCATTTGTGATTTAATTGCTTGGTGATAGCTGTTCTCAGTGTTGTTTTGATTTACATTTCTCTAATGGCCAGAGATGTTGGGAACTTTTTTCATATATTTATGGGCCATTTGTACTTTTTCTGAGAAGCATTGATTCATTTAGTAGCCCCATTTTTGATTGGGTCTTTTATTTGGAGGAATCTAATTTTTTTGAGCTCTTTATATATTTGAGATATTAGTCCTTTGTGTAAGGAATAGCTGGCAAGAAATTTTTCCCATTCTGTAGGCTGGATTTTCACTCTGTTGGTTATTTTCTTTGCTATAAATAAGCTTTTTCATTTGATATGATTCCATGTGCTAGCTCTTGATATTGTTTCTTGTCCTTTCATTGCTTACCTTACCTAGTGTGTTCATTCTGTTATACCTTTTAGCCTTGTCAGCTTCTTTGTCTCTTTAGACATCCTTAATAAGTTTTTGAAGTGCTGGTGTGGTGGTCATAATTTTCTTTTCTTTTTTTTTTTTTTTCAGGTTTTTTTGAGACAGGGTCTTGCTTTGTAGTTCAGGCTGGCCCTGAGCTCAGCCTTGAGCTCACATCACAGCAATCCTCCTGCCTCTGCCTCCCAAGTGCTGGGATTACAGGCGTGAGCCACCACGCCTGGCACTTGGTATGTGGTAATGATTGTTGCTGGGGTGAGTCTCCATGCCCAGTATTGCCATGTGGTTACCGGGGAATCGAACCCGGCCCTTGTGCTTGCAAGACAGGCTCCGGAACCACTGAGCTATATCCCTGGCCCCGGTCATAACTTTCTTAAAGTTGTCTTTGTCATGGAAATGTTTATTTTGCCACTAATTTTGAAAGATTGTTTTACAGGATATATTAGTATGAATTGAAATTTTTGCCCCCTGCTTTGGACCTGAAACACAAGTTATCCTATTCTTAAAAGTTCATGTTGAGTCTGCTGTAGTTCTAATTCATTTACCTTAGTAAGTGAGTCATTGCTTTTCTGTAATAGCTTTTAAGATTTGGTCCTTAAATGGGACCACTTTGTCCCATTCAACTGTACCAGTTCTTTTCTGATCATGGTTTTGGGGATCTCTATGCCACACTAATATTCATTAAATTCTTTATCTAAATTTGGAAAGTTTTCTGCTACTAATTTCTGTAAACAGATTTTTAAAAAAATGTCATTTGTGATATCTTCCGATTTTTTACTATCAATTAATCTTTGATTACCTTTATTTGGATAAAATAGTAGTTGTTGGATCAATTTCTCATGTTCTCTTGTTGATTTTAAGGTGTCACTGCAAAACTGGTCACAGATCACCTTTTCTCTAGTGACACATTGTTCTCACACTGATCATTTCTGCTCATTCTTTCAGTAGCGGGTTTCATCTCCTGTATTTCTGTTTGGTACCTTTTTATTGACTTCTAATTCTTTGTTAATCTGGTTATTTATGTTTTTCATTACTTTGCTTAGTTCAGTGAGCTTTGGTGTTAGTCAAAAACACCTAGTCAGTGACTAACGGTTTGCTGTGATGTACTTTGTGTGCAGCAAACTGTAGGCCTTTGCCTGTATCCCAACATCCAGCTATTTCCATTAATCTGAGTGTGATATTGCAGAGTAATTGACCCAGCATCTGGTTCTCTGGGAATGGATCACAAAATTGTCAGTGCCACAGATATTAGCATACAGAAAAAACCTATTAACAGCAAAAGCTACACCACCTGGCAGTAGCAATAAAATCAACAATAATAGCATCAAAGGCAAACTGTATATTGACATACCCTAAGAACTAATTATGTACCATCATTACCCTTAGAAAAGAGTTCTAAAATTATAATGTAAACCCTGAGGCAATCTCAGTATTGACATACAGTATCTGCTAATGCAATAACTATACCTCCACTAACAATAGAAAAATGTTCAATAAAAGTAATAGAGTTAACTATCTAAGGATTAATAATGCTTGATGAGTATACTAGTAAAGATAAAGGGGGTGAAGAAAAACAGAATGAAAAAAGCAGATTTTGAAAATTTGATCAATGGAAGATAAGGAGAGAAAAGTGAGAAAATATATTATTTAAATCCAAAAAGAAATTAATACAATTTGATAGAAGTTTCTAAAAAGAATGTATAAGGAAAATGAAAAACTGAACTTAAAATGAAGGGAAAAAATGACTAATAAGGAAAAGCATTAAAAGAGAAAAAAATAAAAAGAAAATAAAAAGGGAAAAACTACCTAGCCCCTCCCAAACTAAGGAAGGGAAAAAAAACAAGTCAAAAATTCCCGTGTGTTCTTGAAGGAATTGTTTCTTTCCAGGATAGATACACAGTCTTGGTATCTAGAAGCTTAGTGTTTTCTCTTCCTAACTTTATGGCTTGTGGATTTGTGAGGTTTCTCCTCCACTCTTGAGGTCTCTTTTTTACAAACTCCAGAGGTGGCAGCTGTTCAAGCCAAAGCATGTTCTTATTTGTTAGATGGGGAAAACAGTCAGGGTGCTGGTTTCTACTGGATGTTGGCAGTGAGGTGGGTGTTCAAATAGACTACTGGACTTAATTTCAGTACTTTCAGGTGCAGTCATGCTCACAGGACCTAACTTTTCATGAGGAGAGTTGGGAACCTTGTCCTTTCTAGACTGACCTTAAACTTCTCAAATGGTACATGTGTAGCCTGTACTCCCTCTGCAGCTGTGTATGATGGGTATCTTTTACTCAGTTCCTGTGATAAGGTAGTACTGGAAACCCTGAAGTGAAGTTTTTCTGTGTCTCAGTCTTATTAATTCCATGTCCCTAACAGGTCCTGATTAACCTTCTTCAGTATGTTGGGTACTGGATTGAATTTCTTCTCGGACTCTGTCCTGCCCAGAAAATCCCATGTTGCTTTTGTAGTTTACAACAGTTGTTGGCTGTTCTTGGAGATAGTGCTACTAAACTGGTGGCCATTATTATTTCTCCCAGGAGCTGCTGATGTAGGGTTATCTTCTTTTTCAGAGCTTGGCCTTCATCTATACTCAGGTTAGTCAGTTGGTTGGTGCCTATGCTGCCCTACGCCCAGGGGAAACAAAACACAGAGTGGTTTTGGAGTTGGAAGTTGGATGTGGCTGGTGTGTGGAATCTGTAGGCCTGGAGTTGTCTGGGGATGACTCTGTCTCTGTCTTTCTAATTGCTCTGTCTGTGGTCTCATTATGTTCTTAGAAAATCAGTACAGCGGTCTGCAGTAGTACTATAGCTCCATTTTACTCAAACTATTTTATTTTTTGCTTAGTTCTACCAACTCTGCACTTTATAAATGTTGCATCTTTTATATCAAATATTTATTTCCCTTTATCTAATTTAAAGTTTAACTTGTCTTTCACAGCTCTGTCTAAATCCTCACATTCATCAAATCTCTGTTAAGGGAATCTCCAATAATTTCTTCCTCTTTCTCTGAATTTTTCTGAAATTCTCTACATATGCAATTTAACTTATTCAGAGTCCCCTAAAATTTGTTTGATTGATTTAAACAGATAATTTTTGTCTTCCCAAGTTTATAATTAAAATATACCAGCATTGATAAACACATGAAAATCCAAACAAACTCTACCATTTGTTATGACTTGTATGTAGGTGTCACCCCAAAGGCTCATGTGTTCATAAGTGGAGCTTTATGACGGTGACTGGATGTAGAGTGTGTGACACTGGCATTAAGGGTATGTCAGACTGGATTAATCCACTAACTGGTTTATTGTAGTTTTCAGTATTGATAATGAGGAGTCTCACCCTGTGTGGATGCCACCACCTAAAAGGCTTGTAGCCTGGTTGGGATAAAAGAGAAAAGGAGGCACACTGCCTACTTTTGGCTGCTTGTTATCTGCTTGTTACCTGATCTACCATGAACTGTGTCTTCTCTGTGACGTTCCTCTGCCAGGCCACTTTCTCTTGCAACCAGCTGACTATGAATTGAAACCTCTATGAATTTGAGACAAAATAAACTTTTCTTCCTTTAATATCTGCATGTTGGGTATTATGTTTCAACAACAAGAAAATTAAGAATCCATTTTAATTTCTTGGAACAGTTACACAAAATTGCACAGAATATGTATGTTATCAACAAAGGTAGATACATGTACTGTGGTTTTTGTGCAGCAGGTAATGAAGAGTAAAAGTTAAAAGCTGCATATTTGGAAAAGATGAGGTGGATGTTCAGTATGGGTGAGCTATTTTGACATAAGCTTTGTTTCAGTATTACTATAATTATTTTATTTTATTGTGGTTGCAGTGTCATCATGTCTAATTTATAAATGCATGTAAGGGAAAAACATGATATGTACAGAGTCTGTTACTATCTTTAATTTTCAGCATCCACTGGGATCTTGCATTGTAATCGCAGAACAGAAGAGGGAACTGCTGCATGTGTTTATGTATTTGTGTGGAGAGATTTGGAGGTTAAACTGGTGTTTTAGTTTGACTTGCTCTGGAAAGACAGAAATGCTTTCAAGGATAGAAAGTAAGGTTGGAAAACTGGGAAAAGGTCAGTTACTCAGATTGAAGCATTATTTCTGAAATAGTATGAAAAAAATATTTCTCTGTAGCTTAGTAATAGTAAAAATATTGTGACTGTATTACCTAACATTATTGAGAGTTTATTATGTACTAGATACTGTTTTAAGCAGACAGACATGATTCAGTGCATTGAATCCTCTCATCAACCCTATGAGGAAAGTCTTGTTTATCTCTTCAGACAAATGTAGAGATTGAGGCATAAAGTAGTTGAATAATTTGCCCAAGGACACCTAACTAATGGTTAAAGTAAAGCCCTTTGTAAGAGGAAAGGGAACTGATAAGGCTAGTAGGCTAGGCTAGTAATTGGCTGAGCTGTATTTGAATCCAGGATAATCTCTTTCTGAAGTTTGTGATTTTCAGCGCACATCTGTCTTACAGCCTAGTAACATCCTGCTCTTCATTCCTCTAGAGACCCCTTCAAAGGCCTTTGCTCCAAGTGGGATGTTTTAATATTAACATGAACCTGATTTGAAAGTTTTTTTTGTTTTGTTTTGTTTTTTAAGAAAATGGCTAACTGATAAATATTGTTGTTTTCCCTGGGACTTTTTTTTTTTTAGGTTTTTTGAGACAGGGTCTCACTTTGTGGTTCAGGCTGGCCCTGAGCTCAGCCTCCAACTCACATCACAGCAATCCCTCTGCCTCTGCCTCCCGAGTGCTGGGATTACAGGCGTGAGCCACCACACCCGGCAGTGTGGTATGTGATACTGGTTGCTGCTGGGCGTGAGTCTCCACGCCCAGTATGGTATGTGGTTACTGGGGAATCGAACCCGGGTCCTTGCACTTGCAAGACAGGCGCTGGAACCACTGAGCTAACTAACTCCCCAGCCCTTCCCTGGGACTTTCTTGTGTGGTTTCTCCCCTCATCCATCTATTCTATAATCTGTGTGGGTTCCCTGACTATAGTGTCTCTCCATCTTGTCTGTTTATTTTTCTGCAAGTCTACTTTCCCTCTCTCACTGCTGAGCTAGAAACCTTCAGAGACCTGTGTTAGCTGAAATCCTCCTTGACTCTCCTCTAGTCTTTTAAGTCTTCTGTAGTCAAGCTCAACTCTCTTGTCCACTTTATCCCGTCTTCCTCTTCAGAGGAAATTGCTTCTACTCATAAGCAGATGGGATGGCTTCCTCTCCTAGCTTCCACGCTGTCTTCTATTCTCATCATCTCTAACCCTCTGCATCCTTCCCTGTTGTCGTAACCAGTGCCCACCTGTTTCTCAATTGTACCTGCTTCTCAAAGCCTCCCTTATGTTTGTCCTTTTCTATGATTCTTCACTGTTTTGAAGGAATTTTAATTAATTAACTCGTAAAACACACTGAACCTGAGTTTCTAAGGTACTTATTGTTTCAAAGTAACTCTGCTTTTTGCTTTTGGGTGTTTTTTTGGTGTGCATTCATGTAGATTTGGCTTTACCCCTAAATTATAAGCCATTTTATGTCATTGTGAACATAGTAATCATGTCAATTTCAGCAGTTTCTACACATAATGCCATTTGCATAGTAGCTCTTCTGTAAGTAATTACTCATTGTTTATTTTCCACCCAACATGGAGAGTAACACGTTAAAGGATGTAATCTCTAATGCATTCATTGTTTTTACCTTTCTCATTAAGTTTCAGGATTATCTGGTCAGTGCCTAACTTCTTTATTAATGCCGTTAGTGACTTACACTTTTCAATATATTACTAGCTATCAATGCTTCCATGATCATTAATATAATTCAGTAATATACACATCAGATAAAAAGTGTGAGCTTATCTTTGTATCCTAACCTTATCCCTACTCCATAGTTACCAAACTACTTTTAGTGGGTTGGCATGTATCTTTTCAAATAAATCAGAATAATCACATTGATTTATAGCTATCTTAAAAACTTAGGAGGTAATTAAACTTAGATGGTAATATAGTTCATTTTTTTTTTTCTTTCTTTCTTTCTTTTTTTTTTCATGGTACCAGGGAATAAACTCAGGACTTTTGCACTGAGCTACAACCCTAGCCCTTTTTTATTTTGAGACAGGATCTCTCAAAGTTCCTATATTGCCCAGACTGGGCTCATACTTGTGCTCTTCTACCTCAGCCTTCCTGTGTGCAGACATTACATGTGTGCACTACCATGCCCAGCCCTGTCTGTAGCTTCTTTTATTCCCGTCTTTATTGAATTTATAGGTTTATGTTAGGCATGCATTGTAATCACATTCTTGAGAACTTGTACGTGATGTATCTTGATTCTCATGTTTTGCCATTCCCCTGCTGTCCCTACAAACCCCCAACTGGTCTGTAGTTTCTGAAAAGGCAATTTGAAGTACATTTCTCTCCCATTATTGATATTTGATCGAAACAATGTTTTCTTCCTGCCTAACATCTTTTCATATGCTCTTCATTTTAATCCTTTTAGTTATAATACATTCTTTTTTTTAGGTTTTTATTTTTATTTTTATTTTTTGGAGACAGGGTCTCGCTTTGTGGTTCAGGCTGGCCCTGAGCTCAGCCTCCAACTCACATCACAGCAATCCTCCTGCCTCTGCCTCCCGAGTGCTGGGATTACAGGTGTGAGCGACCACGCCCGGTTTCTTTTAACAATCCAAGTGCTTTATAATGTTTTGGGAACAGTTAAAAGTGACACCAAATGTTTTTACTTTTGTTCAGATAAGATGTGATTTGAAAGAAACCCTAATGAGAATTAATTAATCCTCTTTGAATGTTGTTCATTTAGTAAAACTGCTTTATGAATTTAAATGTTAGGCAGCCCAGGAGGAGGGAATCTATAAAGAGTTGACATAATAGTTAGCTAGAAACAGATTCAATCTGTAGCCATTTTTTGCGAGCTTCCTAATCAGTCATTTGCAGGGGAAAATAATTTTATTTTCCATTCGTCATTTTAAAGTTTATAATCACTCCTTTGGTACTTATAGTAACTGTCTACAGTGATCACTTTTTGTGTAGACATTTCATCTTATACAAGTAACATGGGTTCAAGTGGTAGTGGTGGGATTAAAAGTCAATACTACCATCAAGTCTGATATTTATTTATATATGAGGTATCATAGTAAAGATAATCCCTTCACTTCCCTGAAGTGAAATCTTATGTTGGTCGGGTCAATATAAAATAGATTATCTGGTGGCTAGAAAAGATCTGAAGGTTTTTGTGAGAAGTCGTGTCTGTTTGTACATGTGCTTGTGTCAGGGTTCAGTTTAATCTTCAGTTCTTTCACGCTTCTGAGCTATTTATTGTTGACAGGCTCCTAAGCAGGCTGCAGAATCCCTTTCTTGGAGACTGACGCTCTTGGGCCCAAGCCCAAGCCGGGGTTAGAACCGGTCTAGAGGATGGGACACAGGGGACTTTGAGAGTGTTCTCTAGGGTGCCAATATCGCTGCTGGAAATTCCAACACAGAATTTTAACAGCTTGATTAGCCACTATAATTACCTAGTGAAAGGGAGGAGGTGTGCGTTTCATTCTCTTCAGTGGAGGCTCATAGTGAGTAAGCCGAGGAGCTGGAATAGAACTTGAGCTTTCTGGTGACATAGGTACTAAAGCATGAATACTTTTAAAAAATGCATATAGTCTTTGCCTATCTCTCAGTGGGCTGATGGATATGCTGTTCTTGGCTGGGTGTTTATTTCCATGCAGTTGTTGGAATATCAGATTGTGGACTTATTTGCTTGGCAATTATGAATTCCCTTGGAACAGTACACTCAAAAGAAATCTAGTGAGGTACAGATTGAAAAGGAATGATAGGACAAGCTTAGCCAAGTTAAAATCCATAGGTGAAACTAAACATGTAACTTAAAACCACTGGAAAAGAAATGCCATTGTTTCGTAGAACATTTGTGAAGGCAAATGAATGGCACCTCAGTCTGAAGGTCAGGATTTTCAACAATCTGCAGCAGAAAACTTACACTTATTAAATGTCTTCACTAGGGGTTTTTGTGTTCGTGTATGACTGAGGTCTTTTGTTTCTTCTCTTTCCTCATGGCAGTCACGTTGAAATTTAGCAAACTTTCAGAATGAAATTTCTCATAGAAGTTATTACCACAGGTTTTAACTTTTCATCACCTAAATGTGTAAGAGAAGGATTGAAAATTTGGGGGAGGGGAGAGAGAGTTGAAGACACATGTGGTGTGTGTCAAGAATCAGTATAAATCAGAGGTGTGGTCAGGGGGATTTCCTGTCTCCTAGAACTACAGAAATGGTGTCTGTCTGTTAGTAAAATCTGTAAGAAAGTGTTGGCTTTTCTGACACCTTCTGAAGGTGTTTTGCCATTTACCCGACATTCTGAGTTTCCTTCAAGTTGTAGTGAACAGTTTGTTAGCTAAAGAAAAACTCATTCTTGGGAATACTGTGTTTTTTGTAGTGGGCACCTAGTATGGGGCCAGACTAGTATATCTGAGACTGTTCCTTTTATTCTACATCTTATAATAATAATCATTTTTTGAGGACTTAAATGCCCCAATAACTAGCCCAAGAGCTTCTAAAGGGTGATCAGATGTGGTTCTCACAACCTCAAGAAGCAGTTACTATTACTTGTTCCATTTGATAAAAGTTTAAAGAGATTAATCTGTGGTTCCTAATTTTGACTGCTCATTAGAAGTTCTGTAGGGGCTTTCCAAGTATTGGGTCTTAGGCCAATTAAATCATTCTCTAGGATGGAATGTCACTATTACAATTTTTAAAATTCTCCCCAATTTTTACAGTTCACTCCAAGGTAGGAACCTGTGAGTAAAGTAGTTTGAGGCATCCTCGCTGGTCCATAGTGGGATTTAAATTTAGAGCTCAGGCATAGCCGCCTGTTGCAGTGTATATACCTCATCTGGTGATCGAGCTAAAAATGAAATGTCTTATCTCTTTTTTTTCTTTCTGTTTATTTTATTGAGAAAGGGTCTCACCATGTAGTTTAGGCTGGTTTTAAACTTAATATGTTGCTTAGGCTGGTCTTGAACCTTCAGTGATCGTCCTGGCTCAGTCTCCTGAGTTCTGGGATGATGGGGGTACCTCACTAGGCCGGAGTTATGATAGTGAATTGCTGACAAAGTTAGGGAGTGTCCTTGCTGCTGGCACAGGAACTACGCCTAGAGTAGCAAAGCTTTGTTACTGAATACTAATACTAGTATGTGTGTCAGATGGAATAGAAAAGCCTTCACTGAAAGACAGCAGCAAAATGGGGAGCTGAGAGAAACCAACCTATTTCATTTTAGTGATGATGGCAGGCTGATTAAATAAACTTCTCAGGCTGCGGATTTAGCTCAGTGGTTCTGGCACCTGCCTTGCAAATGCAAGTGCCCAGGTTCGATCCTCAGTAACCACATACAACAATGCTGGACGTGGAGACTCATGCCCACCAGCAATCAGAACCATATTCTATAGCGTCAGGTGTGGTAGCTCATGCCTGTCATCCCAGCAGTTGGGAGGCAGAGGCAGGACAATTGCTGTGAGTTCAAGGCTGAGCTCAGGGCCTGCCTGAACTATAAAAGTGAGACCTTGTCTCAAAAAAAAAAAACCAAAAAAAAAAAACCTCAAAAAACTTTGTCAGTATTTTTGAATGCTACCCTAGGCATTTCTGTGACTAAATCATCTGTTGAAAGTTATTTTGCTGTTCTTGGAAACCATTGAAATGTCAAGACTTGTGAAAATGGTAAGATTTCATTTGTTGAGGTATTATCAGGGTGAAATATATGCTGGTATCAGTATGGTTACAATAGCTAAATTGATTGTCAAAATGCTCTTTTCTCATTCTTTAAAAGACATGGTAAGAGGAGTTCAGATGGAATGAAAAATGTCAAGAAAATGAAGGAGACATAGTCCTTGCCCTGATAGAACTTAATCTTTAGTGGGAAAACCTAACATAAGATAGATAATGATAGATAGAAATGTGAACAAATTACTGATAAAAAAATCAGTCAACTGAACCTGAAATAGGCAGAAGTCATAGTGTTACCAGACAAATTTACTGCTCTTATTATTTCTAACTCTTATGTTAGTAAGCATTCAGGTCCTCAGGCCATAGCTGAGATTTTTAAGTTTCTTCTGCCTTCCAGAATGGCTTTCTAATGTTTTTGTGTGTCTGATTGGGACTTGCTATGTAGTTCAAGCTAGTCTTGAACTCATTATGCAGTTCACCTTAGCCTCAAACTCTTGACCATCCTCCTGCGTCAGCTTTCCAAGTGCTAGGATTATAGGTGTGCATCACCATGCCCTGTAAGAATGACTTTATAATTTTAAAATTATAAAGGTTAAATGATAAAGATTAAAGGCTGTGTTGGATTAACTAATGGTAAACTTGGAATGCCCAGTGGAGCTGAGTCAGCATGATAGTGGGTGTAGAAGGCCCTCGTGAGGATCGTTTCTAGTGGCATACCAAGAAAACTGGAGGGGAAGATCATATGTTGTTGATACTCCCAGGGAGGCTGGCTGCAGCTGGTTTTCCTGATGCAAACTTGGCTGTTCTCTTTATCAGAGGAGCTGGAGTCCCCACTGTTGCTGAGAATGGCTGCTGTTCTCATCAGGGGAGCTCTGGTCTTGGCTCAAGTGTCACTTCCTGGCTCCACTGCAGTCCCTCAGCCTGCTGGCACAGGTCCTTCACCCTGTTGGTGCAGGCTTTCTAGCTTTTGGATCTTCTGGATGCAGATCCTCCATGCGGACTTGTATGCAGCATTGCCATGGACTGTAGGCCTCTGGCTGGACTCATTGTGGACGGCATTGCTTTGGGCTCTAGACCTTTTAAAAAACAGCCTTATTGAGGTATCATTCATGTTCTCCACAATTCACTGCCATTTAAAGTTCACAGCTCAATGACTTTTAGTATACTCACAGAATTCACCATAATTTTAGAACATTTTCATTACCCCAAAACAAAATTTGCTCCTTAGAGTCATTTCCTCATATTTCCACTACTGCCTCAACAGGAGACAAACAATAATCTACCTTTGGTTTCTCTGAATGTTGTCTATGAATGGAATCGTGTAGTGTGTGGTTCTTTGTAATTGATGTCTTTTGCTTAGAATAATGTTTGTCAAGTTCATCCTTGATGAACTAAATTATATGCCATTGTGTAGATACACCAAATTCTGTTTATTTATCATCTTAATAGACATTTGGGTTTCTACTTTTTGGCTTTTATGAATGATGTTACTGTGAACATGTGATTATAAGGTTTTGTGTTGATATGTTTTCCTTTTTGGGGGGTGTATATTGAAGAATAGAAATATATGCTGTCATATGACAATACTATGTTTAACTCTCTGTGTGTGTGTAATACTGGGGATTTACCCTGGAATGATATGCTGCTGAGTGATATGTGCTAGCCTTTTTATTTTGAGTTAAGGTCTTGCTAAGTTTTTCAGGCTCACTTTGAACTTTCTATCGTTTTGCCTCAGCCTCCCAAGTACATTGGCTTACAAGTGTGCATTGTTTTTAACTTATGGAGATATTGACAAACTTCCCAAATGGCTGTACTATTTTACGTTTGAACCAGTGGGTTATGGGTTTTTTTTTTTTTTTTTTTTTTTTTTGAGACAGGGTCTCGCTTTGTAGTTCAGGCTGGCCCTGAGCTCAGCCTCAAACTCACATCACAGCAATCCTCCTGCCTCTGCCTCCCAAGTGCTGGGATTACAGGCATGAGCCACCACGCCCGACACTATGGTATGTTATCTCGTCCTATTCCCAAGGGCTACTCATCTGGCACCGAACCACGGGCGAGAGTCATCAAGAGGAGATGAAATGGTGGAGAAACCTTTATTGCCAGCACTCTTAGCACTTATATACAGCCCCACTTCCTTGTTCTCAACCGCTCTAAACCAGTCTTATAGGGGGCAGTCCCTGTCTCTCTATTTTCCCTTAGTCACTGTGGCCCAGAGGGGGCCGCTCTGTACGTGCTGCCTTGCACTTCCTTTATGGAGCCGGAGTTGTTTAGCCCCAGGGGACCCCACAGTCTGTGGTACTGATTGCTGCTGGGCATGAGTCTCCACGCCTAGTATTGTATGTGGTTACCGAGGATCAAAGCCGGGTTCTTGAGCTTGCAAGACAGGCGCTGGAACCACTGAGCTAAATCCTGCTCAACCAGTGGGTTATGTTTTTGTATAACCTTTGTAACACTTGTTACTATTTTTTTTTTAATTCTAGCCATCTTAGTGTGTGAAATGCTCCATCATTTTGGTTATGATTTGTATTTTTCCTGCTAGGTAATGATTCTAAACACAATTTCTTATGTTCTTTGCCCATTTGTATGTTTTCTTTGAAAAAAAATGTCTATTTAGACCTTTTGCCCACTTGATTTAAAAAAAATTAAAAATATTTGACACTATTACTAAGTTGTGAGAATTCTGAAAAAAATTGCTTTAAATTTATTTTTAAAAATTTCATAGTGCATACTTGCATACAGTGTATAATGATTACATGAAAATTCAGTATATGCATGTAAAACTTCTTAATTTTTTTAACTTCCCCTTTCTCTCTCTGCTCCTCCTGAATTATGAGAGTTAAAAAATATACATTTATTGCAGATATAGGCCCATTATCAGCTGTAGGATTTGCAAATTTTTCTCCTAAACTTGTGAATTGTTTGCTTATGTTTTTGATTATCTCCTTTGAGACACAATTTGAAAAATTTCAATGAGGTTTAAAAGACTTTTGGTCAAAGATTGACAGGGCTAGAGAAAATTAACTAAAAGCACAGGTGGTTGGTTACACCTTGATGCAAAGAATCATTTTGAAAGAGAAACTTGTAGATCAAACCAAACATACACATAGGAGCTCAAAAAAAGGGAAGTAGCCCAACAGGGGCGGCCTGCAGGACCTCTGCCTGTGTCCAGTCCATGCTCATCACCGGAAGAGCTGCTTTGAGGCTCCAGTGGCAGAGTTCAAATGGCGTGGCAGAGTCTAGCTACCCAGGATAGACGTGAGGCACATAGGCCCTTCGTCTTATCATTCCTTCTTTAAATATATCTGAGTCACTGCTGGAAACCTGTACTGTAACCCATGTCGACTTGGACATTCATCTGGCATACAGTGCTGCTTGGGCCTGTGCTTGTCACCCTCGGCTCGCTTAGGACTACACCCAGCTCTCACTGCCCTCTTCTTTTCTACACCCATCAAAGTCTCTATCTTACCTCTAGTACCAGTACTGCAGCCAACCTGGGTTTACCCAGGGTGTTCAGAGCCCATTTAAATCTGTCTTGCGCAACTAGCCCGTGGGAGTTCTTTATTTATTTATTTTTTTTTTGAGACAGGGTCTCTCTTTGTAGTTCAGGCTGGCCCTGAGCTCAGCCTCAAACTCACATCACAACAATCCTCCTGTCTCTGCTTCCAGAGTGCTGGGATTACAGGCGTGAGCCACCACGCCCGGCACTGTGGTATGTGGTACTGATTGCTGCTGGGCATGAGTTTCCACACCCAGTATGGTATGTGGTTACTGGGGAATCGAACCCGGGCCCTTGCACTTGCAAGACAGGCGCTGGAACCACAGAGCTAAATCCCCGCCCCCGTGGGAGTTCTTATTCAGCCTCCATGCTGGGTCAAGCAGCCAGGGTTAAGGGCCTGCCTTTTCTGTCTGGTACTGTGGGTGCCTGTGAGATATGACCCATAAGAGCCTCAAGCATGAAATCTCCTGGGAGACTTGCAAGAAGACTGCAGAGTGATAAACAGCAATAAATCAGCCTCTCCAAGATTTGGAATTCAGACACTGGATAATAACAGTGTAGGGAAGAAGGAGGGAAGCAGATGCTTGAGTCCCAAGAAGACTCTGAAGGGAAAATTGGAGCCAACAGAGAAACTGAAAAGTCAGACCCTAACACAGTAAAAGGAAAGAACAGTCTGCACTTTCTCTGGGTTGTGATAAGAAAGATTAGCACTACAGAGGTGCAATGCAATTTGGCGATTTCAGAGGCCCTCCAGAGAAATTTAGCATTTGAAAGAAGCAGCGGTGAGCAACTCCAGTCCAAGTGTTTGCTGTATTCTCTGGAAGAATGACAGAAAGAGCAAAATATAGAGAAAAACTTCAAAAGAAGAAATTTTTGTAGGAGACAAGTAAAAAATAAGATATTGATGGGCCGGGGAGTTAGCTCAGTGGTTCCGGCGCCTGTCTTGCAAGTGCAAGGACCCAGGTTCGATCCCTGGTAACCACATACCATACTGGGCATGGAGACTCACGCCTCACAGCAACCAGTACCACATACCACAGTGCCGGGCGTGGTGGCTCATGCCTGTAATCCCACTTGGGAGGGGGAGGCAGGAGGATTGCTGTGATATGAGTTGGAGGCTGAGCTCAGGGCCAGCCTGAACCACAAAGCGAGACCCTGTCTCAAAAAAAAACAAAACAACAACAAAAAAAATAAGATATTGATACAGAAGCTAGAACTGAAGAAAAGAAATAAGGATAAGAGAAAAAAAGTGAACAACTAAATCAAAGAAAAAAAACTAAAAAACAAAAAAAACCCCAAAACAACAACAAAAACTCCTGAGCTGGGGATTTTGCTCTGGTTTTCTGGCATCTGTCTGTCAAATGCAAGGTCCCCAGTTCGATTCCTGGTAACCACATACTGCAGTGCCGGGTGTGGTGATTCACTTCTATAAGCACAGGACTCAGGAGGCAGAGGCAGGAGGATTGCTGTGAGTTTGAAGCTGGTCTGGGCTACATAGTGAGTTCAGAGTCATCCTGGACTACAAAATGAGACCCTATCTCAAAAAAAAAAAAAACCCGAACAAACAGACAATAAAACCAGAAGGAGTTAATAGCAAATAGAAAAATGTGATGGTAAAAATAATTTTTAAAAGGAAACAAAGCCTACGTATACAGGAGACAGAGGATGTAGAGTGGGCAAAGTTAAAAAAAAATAACAATAACAAAAAATCCTAAATCCAGCAAGCAGCCAGATTAACACTTCCACCAGAGAATGTGCATGCAATACCCATGGGACCATATGTTGTAAAACCTGAGTGTCCACAGAGTTCTCTTCCTGCCTAAATAGAGATCTGCAGGTCCCCACACTAATATCCCCTCTGTCTGTGGATTATTTGCACTATGAATAGTAGACACTGTTTATCTTGCCAACCTGTAATGGGGGCTATCAGATTTTTGAGCTTACCTCTTTAGTGCAAGGGGTGGTTGTGCATGTTAACTGCTGTCTTGTCTCTGTCCCACAATCAAACCATCTTAATGTATTTGAGAGGAGGATAATTTTTCTGAATAATTTTTCTGATTCTGTGTTCTCCTTCACCTTCTGTGAATATGCTATGACTTTTGCTTCCCTTGATGCTGGGCAAAACTCTGTGTATTATTTCAAATATTCATGAATTTGTTCCTAGAAGATCTTTGCCTCAGTCTGCTCTATCACCTCAAATCTGGAACTGATCCTGTTTCAATGATTACTATCCTTTCCAAGGGTACTTGAACTTGGTGTAGGGATATCTACTCCTACTCACCAGACTGTGATGTTAGTCACTATTCATGATTTCTTCATGAATTCATGATTTCTAACTCAGTTTTCTGGTCTTTGTGGAAATGACAGGGAAGAGCTCATCACGGACCAGCTGATAAGGTTCACTCCATGCCCTTTGTCTTCAGGAATGTGACCCAGGGTGAATCCCTGCTGTGTTTATCTTCTTTTTGCATAGAAGTTAAGGGGGATTCCCTTGCCTGTAGTGAGCACTGGAGATATGCCACAGAGGGTGAAGCATTCCCCAGTGTTTGGGGGTGATGGAGAGAAGGAACCATTGTATAGAGTATGCCACGGAGTCTAGCTTCTGCAGCATTAGTTTGTTCCCTCAGGTTATATGCAGTGCTCTGATGGGAGCTGCCTCCTGGAGTGAGCAGGAACAGGAGCAGTGCAGACAGATGAGCCGTACATTGCCACTTTCTCTTTTCAGAGATCAAGACATTTGGTTTGATTGACATCTGTTGTCTTTCAGATTAATTTTCTGTTTCAGGGTGTGAATACTCCCTCTTTCAGAACACCTGTGTGTTTGATGAATTTTCTCTGGATATCTATAAGAGTCGAAGGAATGGAAGTTGCTAGAGACCCTTGCAGTTAGATCTTAGTCTCCTGTGAGCCACTACAGCACTGGCTAAAGTACAAAGAACAGATGGAATGAGACTTTCCATGAAGCTGAGTCTTGGGTCCTGATCATTGCTGTTGATGGCAGCAAAGACAAAAGTGCCAGGCACATCCAGCATTTATTAAATACAATCATGAGGAGGAATAAGAGGCTAGAGGGCTTTGAAGTAAATTAGTGTGGCACATCTGGCATGATGGCACCAGGTGAGGATGCTAGGAAGTAGGCACTATTTATCTTGCTAGGACAGAAGAAACTGGAATTGAGACCAGGCACAATTGACAAGATCAATAGCCCACAAGATCGATGAGAAGCAATAGTTTAGGAGAAAGGTTTTTAATTGGGGTCATGCTGACCTTAGCTTCAGGTAACTCACTAGGGTCCTGCCACTTCACAGATCTGACTCAGACCCTGGTGACAGGTATTAGCAAACGAGGAGCACTAGCTCGACTCTCTCAGCTGACACGCCATGTGTGCCATGGAGGGCATCAGTCTGACCCTTGATAGAAAACAATAGAGCTGAATTAAGAAAAGCAAGAAACTTGTGCCCCTCATAGCCTGCTAGTACAGGGCAGGGGTTTCTGCTATAAGTGACTCCTAGCTAGCCGAGTTAGCTCTATTCTCTGTATATTTATTATATACAACATGATGTTTCAGAATATGCATACCTTGTGGAATAGTGCAGTTGAGCTAATAGATATATTCATTATCTTGCGATTTACATAGATACTTGGAGAGTAAGTGTTGTCACACTGTTTCACTTAGCATCTGTTTTGTGGCCCAGCATGTCCTTGGTGGACCGACACTGAAGCAGACCTAATGGAGTGGTATTTGGGTTAGAGATTAGGGTTGGGAGTAGAACTTACCTTCCCTTGAAGACTGGAAGCTCAGGCAACCAGCTGAAGGTGTTAGGACACTGTGTGTGTGTGTGTGTGTGTGTGTGTGTGTGTGTGTGTGTGTGTGTGTGTGTGTGATTGTGCATGGAGTCTGGTCCTTGGAAAGCTGTAGTTATGGATATTGGAATGCTGTGGCTTCTCCATCCAGGGCCCTGAGTAACCTTGCATGCCAGATGAGCTTCTTGGAAGGTTCCAGAGACTCAAGAAATGCATGAGTTCTGTGTCACCACTCTGCATTGCAGGACATATAAACAGTCCACGTGGGATAAGGTCCGGTTGATAAGGCTTCCTAGTCATGAATTTTTGTAATTTATTCTTATCTTGGGTGGTATTCATTTCTCCTTTGATTCTGAGAAATAACTTTTTTTGGGTAATCTAGCTTGGCAGTTATTTTGTTTCATGTCTTGGAATGTGTTGTTCAATGGCTTCTGACTGTTAGAATTTCTAGAACAGCATGTAATTTCTTAATAGGTTTGTCTGTATAAGTGACTTGGCATTTTTCTTTTGTAGCTTTTGACCTTCTTTCCTTGTTCTATGTTCTTTACCTCTAATATGATGTGGGGATAGTCTTTTCTTGTTATGCTACATGAGATTCTAAATTCTTTCTGTCCTTGAATGTTTATATTTCCCCCAAGATTTGGGAAGATTTTTTTTATTTTGTAGAATAGATTTTCTATGTCTTTAATTTGAATCTCCGCACTTTCTTTTACACCAAAAATTCTTGATTTTTCACACTTTTTGTGTTTCTGTGTTGAGATTTATGCATGTCTTGGGATAGATATCTTTTACTTTTATGCAGAGGTCTTATTAGTGATAGCCTTATTTCAAAGGCTTGATCCTCAGTGCCACTGTCAGAGGAGAAAACTATTGCCAAAACAATAGCATAAATAGAAAAAAGATATTTAAGTAGTGACAATTCAAACAATAGCTACACTACATCTTTATAAGAGAAAGCCTCAATAATGTAGATTACACTAAAAAGCTAAAAATTATTAAACATTAAAAGTATTGATAAACATGAAAAATTTACAGGAGAAGGGAAAGTGGAAGAAAGAATATTGAAAAAAAGTTAAAAAATACAAGATGAGGAAGAGAAATGGAGAGAAAAGTCCAGTTAAAGAATTTTTAAAAATTAGATAATAACAGAAAAAATAATAAATAAGTAAAGAAAAATAATAAAAAAGAAGAAATAGATAAAAAGAGGGGAAAAATGGAAAGCAGGGAAAAATAAAGATAGGAAGAGAAAAATGTGTTGAGAACTTCGGACAAATTACTCAGATTTAGGGCCTACTTACTTGGATTTACTGTATGTCTGCCCCGCCCTGCAGGATCAAGTACTGGAATTATTGCCCTACCCTATGGAATTTTAAACTACAAAGATTACTGCACTAGGATTATTGGTTTTAAAATTTATTGGGATTTAAATATGTCTGCCTTACTCTATGTAATCTTCAACTATAGGGATTATTGTGGGACTGCCCTGTTTTATGCATGCAAGGATTTTGGATGTGAAAGCTTGGTACTAAATAAAGGTGTGGGGAATTGGCCCCCTTCGGCTGCTATGGTAAGGCTAGAGCAGCCTGCTGTGGTGGTAAGGCTGCAGCTGCAACAGACTGAAAGGAAACAGATGAAGCCAAACACAGAGAAGCACGGCCAGAAGGATGAGTACAAGGAGGGGAAGCCATGGTCTCCTGAACTGACTGAGAGACTTTGAAAGCAGAATAGACTAAGGTGCAAGTGATTAATGTTCGAGGGGAAAGATGTCTCCTCTTTCCTTAGCTTCATGAAGAACAGTTCCCATGTGTTCTTAAAAATGTATACAAAAATTACTCTTAGCTGAGGTGTTTGAATAAGTTAAAGTTCTTTCCAAGACCTGTGGTACTGATGTGGGAGAGGGATCACGAGGTCCAACTGGGCCTGTTGTGTTCCTTCTCCACATACTCTCAGCAGGCGGTTGATTGTTGATGTGTGAATGCTGATTCCTGCCCTGCCTTTCCTGCTCTCTGCATGTGTAGAGCTTGAGTCTAGAGGCGCCAGTCTTGTGTCTGGAAAAATTGGTGCTGACTTGGATTCTGGGTTCAGCAGGCCAGCATAGAGACTTGGTCAGAGTAGTGGCCGCAGGCTAATTCATGAAGGCTGGCCTTCTTCCTTAAGCCACAAGGTGTGGTTTAGAACTTGGTTACACAGTGTTATCCTGAAGACCTTGTCCTTCAGACATGGTCTAATGTTGAAATCTACTGTGTCTTTTGAAGTGTGTAGTATTGAGAACCAACCAGAAATGTAGGACTGAAGGGTCTAGCCCAGCACCAAGTAGGCCCAAAACCTTCAGTCACTAGCCTTGTGCTTGAGGTAAATGTTGCTGACCTGGCTGTGGCTCTTCTGAAACCTGAGTTGGGCCTACAGTGCAGGGCTACAGGGGCTGAGTTGGTGCTGAGTCAAATTTGAGTTTTTATTTTCAAGAGGTGGACTAGAATCAGGAGCTTGTTGTAGAGTTTACGGTCATCTGGGGCATAAGGTCCCTGGGGCTACACTGGCCTTGGGGCAGGCCTAGAGTCTGAGTTCATGGGCCCACTTTTGCTAGCTAGCACAGTTCTGGAGCTAGCCTGGAGTCTTGGGCTGCTGAATCCTCCTGATGGTTGTGTAGGCTTGGAGAGTTACCTGCTGGGATGACCGAGAGCCTGAAACAATGGGATAAGATCTGGTGCTGAGATGAGTGTAGAGGCTCACTCCTTATATACGAGCATGTACACTCAGGCCATAGGGGCCTGAACTGCATTGAGTTTCACTGGTGTCCTGATGTGAAACAAATTCTGGTGCTCACTTTCTGCTCATTTTCTCATGCAGAGAATATCTCTATGAGGTAGTGCCTACAGTTTTGGAAAGAATGACAAAAGTAATAGAAAGCTATCCATCCTATCCTCTTCGATGCATCATCCATTTTAATCATTCCAGCATTGAAGAAATAAGTCCAAAGTCTCCTCAGACTCAAGGCAAACTCTGAGCTGTGTGATCCTATAAAAATAAAAAGAATACATGGATGACATACAGTGATGCAGGGGAAACATTCCTATTTCTAAAGGAAGAAATACGGGGATAGAAACCAATGAGACCAAAGCCAGACTACATCTAGATGGGCAAACATTAAATCACATAGCTCGATGTCCAGCACCTGGGACAAGTTATGTTGCAATCTGAGCTCCGAAAGGCTTACTAAGCCCCACAGCCATGGCACTGCTGGTTGCAGTCTTCGTGGTCTTTCTCTTGGGGAGGGACCGCTCACTTCCTGAAGCTTTCTTTAACAGACCTTCCACATTTCTGTCATATCCAGCTTCCTGGGGTCTCTGCTGCTCTCTTGGCTTGCTGATCTCAAATCAGGGATTGCAAAGTGAAGGGGTTGCATGGAAGAAAGGTGTTTATCAAGACAGCCAGGAAGCAGAGAGAGAAGGGTAGAGCTGGGGATGGAGACACACTCATCCAGGTCACAGCTGTGTCAGATTGCCTCTTCTAACTAGTCTTCACCTAATAGCATATTCAACCATGGATTTCCCACTGCATTAATCCATCAATTAGTATAGACTACCCCATGATTCAGTAGCCTTCTAAGAGACACACCTTTGAATGAATGAGAAATTTGGGGGACATTCTACATCTAAGCTATAGCAGTCTTGTCTTAGAGCTCATTTGTTTAAAGGAAAAGAACACATAAAAAACTGAAAACAGCCAAGAGCTATGTAATTGTCTATGAGTAGGAAGAAAAATTCTTAGATTTTATTCCTACCTTGGCAGATGATTTCTCTGCTCCTTCTAGTATGTGGCTTCCCCCAGCTAGTCTAACTTACTGTTTTGGAGAGAACCGTAGATACGATTTGAAAACGAGTAGTCAGACTCTAATGCTGTTGGTCAACTGATGACTTAGCATCATGAAAAACAGTGTTATGTTCATTTTCTGGAAATTTAGTTTTATTGAAAGATGGAAAAGTTTTAGAAATAACTTGAAACCTATAGCAGAGATATACAATTTTATTATGAAGACAAGGACATAGTGTGGTTTGTTTTCATTTACAATACTGTGAATTGAATTCAGGGAGCACTAATTACATCCTGATTCTCTCTTCCCCTCCTCTTTCTTGAGGCAAGATCTTGATAAGTTGCTCATGTTAGATGCTATGGTTTGAATAAAAATACTTGCCAAAAGCTCAAATAGCCAGAAGTGGTGCTTTGGAAGGAGATTAGATAGATGATGGGCTCCAACTTCATTGATAGATTAATCCATTGATGAGTTTATGGCTGTTAGGAGTCAAGTCTGTTTGGAGCAAGTGAGTTTCTCAAATATATCTATATATCTATTGTCCTCTTTATCTCTATCCCTATTCCATGCTGTCATCTCTATATCTCTCATCTCTATGTGTGTCATCTCTGTTTCTATAATCTCTATGTTTGTCCCTGTTCTCTCCTTCCTGGATGCCATGGGTTTTACAATTTCCCTGCGCTATACTTTTCTGCTTTGCTGTTTCTGCTTTAGAGCCAGGCAGGACCATGGACTAGAACCTCTTAAATATTGTATCAAAATAAGACCACTCTTCTTTTTAAGTTATAGATGACAAATATTTTGTTCTAGGAATGGATATGTGACCAATACACTGGTTTTGAACTTGTGATCTTCCTGTTTCAGCCTCATGAGTAGTTGAGATTATAGTTTTTCTTTTAACCTTATTCAACTTTGATATTTTTCTTGAAATTTGTAGTTAGAGATACGTAGTTGTATCTTTACATTTACATTTGTGAAGTTTGCATTCATGAATTTAACCAACCATGAAGCAAAAATATTTGAAAATAATTGGCATCTGTACTGAACAGACTTTTTTCTTGTTATAATTTTCTAATCAATATCATATAGCAACTATTTACATAGCATTTATATTGTATTAGATATTATAGATAATATAGAGATTATTTAAAGTATAGACGTAGTTAACCCACATCTTGTGAGCCACTTCCTTTTTAAAAAAAATGTTATAATAAAAAGGAAATTGTTACTTTTATAACATATATATTTTATATATACCTAAGATAATTCCTCTTTAGTCAGTGTGGCCCAGGCAAGTCAAAAAGTTTGACACCCATGATTTAAAATACATAAGAGGATGTGTGTAGCTTATATAAATATATACCACTTTGTAAAATAGACTTAAATACTGTCAGATTTTGGTAACATATGATGGTCCTGGCACCAACTTTCCTGGATACCAAAGGAATGAATATATTTGGGAAGGAAAAGAAGAGATGCTTTATTTATTTTTGCTTCACAAGCTGCTTAATATTTGAGAACTGCTGAACTATAGGTAATGACATGTGGCATTGAGCAGATCATGTGTCTAGGATTCGAAGATTGTTTAGAAACCAGTAGGAAAATGTTTTTCTTGAGAGATGAGATTAAAGTGGGACTTGGGCTTTAGACTGTGGAGGACAACCTGAGAGTTAACATCAAAGTTGAATTAAGGAATTTGGATTCATCTTTCAAGCCAATGCAGTGAAGGAAGAATTGTAAGAACATCATGTGTGACATTTTAGGAAGATTCATCTCATGGCCCCTTATAGGGCAGAATGCCACCATGATGTAAATACTTAGCTACAGAGGGACCAAGGGCTGCAGAGACCAGGGAGAGGCTAGGAAGGTGAGGGCAGGGTACATTAGTTAGCCAGCAGTGGGAAAGGAAAAGGATAGTCAGGAAGCCATTACAAAGGAAAAATTAACAAGACATTCTAAACAAGACAACATTTGTGCTTTTCTTTTTTTGAGAATTTACTGCAGTCAAATAGTGTCTACAAACAGAGGGATTAGTTATCATGGGCATGAGTCAGAACATGGTAATGTAACAGCTTAGACAGTGTAGAGCAGGCTTTGAGTCTATCACTTCACTTGGAAGCAGTCTTTTCTTTTTCACTTCCTCCTTTTTTGAGGTGGGAAACAGGGTCTCATTATGTAGTTCAGGGTGGCTTTGAACTCACTGTTTACCTCAGGTTGATCTTAAACTTGCAGTGATCCTCCCACCTCAGCCTCCTGAGTGCTGGGATGGTGGTTTTGTACCACTGAGCCTGGCCCTCTCTTCTTTCTTAAGTTATCTCCCAGAAGGCAGAATGCAGCCGGGTTGATAGTTGAAAATGGTTAAAACTATTTTCCAAATATTAAGACTTTTGTATTTGTGTCTTCCCTTTATAGTAATATATGTGACATATCAGTGTGATAGACAATATTTATCTAGTTAACATGTAGGAGAAATATGTTTCTATAACTGATACCTATATATCTTAAACAGCCCTATATAATTATATGTTCTTGACTATAAATGGATACTGAATGGCCTAATTAGTTATCATCATCATCATTGTTATCAGTACCTATTTTTATTATTACTGGCATGTATTATGCATTTGATATGAGCCAGATATTGTGCTTATGTTATAACTATGGTTTTATTTAGTTTTCATAAACACCTTACTGTGTGGATATTTTACTCTTGTGGGATGAGGCATATCAGGCTCAGGGATATTAAATAACTTACTCAAGATCATACCACTAGTTAGTAGCAGAGATGGGACAGGAGCTCAGATTTTAATCAAACTCCAAGCTCTATTATATCTGCTAAATCATTTTCAAGCATAAATTGTAGAGTTAACAATTTATAGCATATTACTGTAACTCTTACAGATAAAACGTTATGGAGATAGAGTTATTTAGAAAAAAGTTTCACATGTTTCCAGGTGCCTATTAATTTTCTACACATTGGACATATTTCAGGAAGTCAGCAGTAATAGTAATAACTGCCAAGGTAGGCATTGTGGTGGTAAAGAACGTAATGTAAAATTTATCATGTTAAAACCAGCAAATGAATTTGGTAAAGTTGGCTATAAAATAGGCACACAAAAATCAGGATTCTATACAATGAAAACAAACTATCTAGTTTTGGATTGGGCGTTCAAACGTTGGCCGCAGTGCAGGGTGGCTGAAGTGAAAGTGGATGGTGAGCCCAAACTGAGTCAAAGTGAGCTAAAGAGATCCCTGAAAGCTGAGAAGAAAATGACAGTGAAAGAGGCTGTGCAGAAAGAGCTCAATGAGAAACAGCTAAGCCAGGCTATGCCGTCGCCATCAGTCTCACCACTGGCAGTGGTGTGGCTGCTGAGGAAAGAGCCTGGACCCATCTCCTACTACAAGATCCTCAGCCAAGCAGGCCACCAGCTGAAGGTCAGTGGGGAGGATCCAAACCACCCAAGTTCCACACAGACATTTCACTCACTCACTTCATAGAAGAATACAGTCACCTGAAACCTGGGCACAACCTGACTGACCTTGCCTAAAAGGTGACAGGTAGAATCCATTCCATAAAGAGCTTCTCAGAGGAAGCTCATCTTCTACGAGCTCTGAAGAAGGGGAATCAAGTTATAAGTCATGGCCAATTTCAGGAATTATAAACCAGAAGAAGTTTTTGTTCATGTCAACAAACTGTGTCAGGGTGACATAACTGGAATTCAGGGGAATCCTGGGAAAACCAAGAAGGGTGAGCTGAGCATCGTCCCTATGAGATCGCACTGTTGTCTCCATGTCTGTGTGTGTTGCCTCATCTGCGCTTTGGCCTCAAAGACAAAGAAACACAGTATCCACAGAGATACTTGAATGTGATCCTGAATGACTTTATGAGGCAAAAATTTACTTTTTGCTTTAAGATCATCATATACCTATGAAGTTTCTTAGATGAACTATGATTCCTACTGATTGAAACTCCTGTGATGAGCTTCATCTTAGGACGTGCTGTGGCCAAGCCTTTCATCACATATCACAACAAGCTGAGTATGAGCTGATACATGAGAACTGCTCCACAACTCTACCATAAGATGCTGGTACTTAATGGCATTGACTAGGTTTGTGGGATTGAACAACCAGTTCTGGATAAAGGAATTGATTTGACTCACAGTCCTGAGTTTACCACCTGTGATTTCCACTGGCCTATCTCAGTCTTATGGAAATCATAGTGAAGATGGGTGGTGCAAAAGGACCTGCAGTGTATTCTACGGTGAAGCCTGAAACTAGTTCTGATTCACCTTCGGTGAGGTCAAGATGGGCCTGGGAGTTTGAAACTAATGACCTTGTGTTTACCAGGTAGGTGGTGGGGCCATTGAGCTAAATCCTTGGCCCTGTGAAGGAATTCTTGTGCATAGTCCTCCATTTGACCACTATAGTTCATTTCAGCTACCAGAAGAGAAGAGAGGAATAAAAATTTACTTTTGTTCCTTGTTGCCAAATAAACCATTTATTTATTTATTTATTTTAAGGAACTATCTGAAATGGAAATGGAGATTAAGGAAAAAAACCTCAATAATGTCAAACAAAATGAAATACTTAAGAATAAACTTAACTAGAGAGGTGAAATGCTAGTACATTGAAAGCTATGGAACACAGATGAAAGACATTGAAGAGACACAAATAAGTTAAAAGCTGTATTGTGCTCATAGATCAGGACCTTTAACATTGTCTGTAAAATGTCTGTAGTAGCTAAAGGGGTCTAAAGAGTTAGATCTCTCATAGTCCAGAAATGGAAAAATTAGAAATGGAAAAGTAGTAGAAATGGAAAAATTAATCCTAAAACTCATTTGGAATCACAAAAGACTTGAATAGCCAAAATAATATTTAGCAAAAACAAGCATATGCCCTCATTTCAAAGTATATTATAAAGTTGCTGTAATGATATCCTATCAATAGTTGATAGTAAGTTAATGGTTATTATGGTGAATAGTTAAGATGTGGAAACAAACTCACTATCTACAGATGGATGAATGAATAAAGTGTCATCATTGAACTGTGGCCTTTCTTAGCTATTGTTAAATAACCGTAAGTGTTTCTAGCACTGGGAATTTAATTGATGATCCAAAAAATAACTCATGTTTTAGTAGCATTAATTTAGAATATGGATGATGGTTCTGTGGAAAGATATATCTTATTCTTCCAAGTTTACCTCTTGGTGTGTAGTGAAGGCCTATAAATGTAAAGGTACACAGTGGATTTGTAGGATTCAGAATCCTACAAATGACATTCTAAAGTTTTTTGGCTGTGAGTATGTGAACATATACAAATATATCATAACATCAAATTTGCCAACAATTTTATACACTGAAGTAGTTGGGAAAACTGTCCTGGTTTTCAAAGGTAGAGGAATAAGTTACTGAGGATATTTATTAAAATCAGTACTGAGTAAAATTGATAATAATAGTAAAAACATTCAAGCAACATATATAAAATGCTAAAGGCCAAAAAAGATGTGTTTACTGTAAGCATTTAAAAAATAAATGAAGTATGGGCTAGGGATTTAGCTCAGTGGTTCAGGTGCCTGCCTTGCAAGTGCAAGGTTCCGAGTTTGATCCCTGGTACCACATGCCACAATGCTAGGTGTAATGGCTCATACCTGTAATCCCAGAACTCAGGAGGTAAAGGCAAGAGGATTGCTGTGAGTTCAAGGCTCACCTGGGCCACATAGTGAGCTCAGGGCCAGTCTGAACTACAAAGAGAGACCCTGTGTCAAAGAAAAAAAGTGTAGCTAAGTGCAGAGACATTTCCTTGTACTCTTACCTACTGGACAGGCTGAGGCAGGAAGATCTCACAGCCCAGGAGTTTGAGGTCAGCCTGGGCAACTTAGCAAAAAATGTATATACATATCAGGAAAAGATAATGTTGAATAAGTATTTTAGTACTAAATTTGAGACATCATGAGATTAATACAAGTTACCTTTGGGCTCTAAAATTACAAGAGGTAGTCAAAGTGGTAGCTCTTAGTTTCCAGAAATTTATTTGTATGATGAGCTCTTCTTGAATAACTTTGATCACTGAGATTGCTGCAGAAGCATTTTCAATTTCTTTTCTAAGGCCTGGCAATGTAGTGCGTAGTTATGAAGGTAACATTGTTGGTTGTAAAAAAAATCATAGTACTTTTCTCTTCCTGATGTATATGTTGTATGTTTATATGTACACATATTTCACACATATACACACATGTGTATACACATATATACATGTATATGCACTATAATTAAATGCAGTGATTAAATTCTAGAGATCTATGCTGTGTCTTGCCTGTGATTGGTAGCAACACTGTTGTTTACATGTAAAATTTGTTGATAAAGTAGATCTTATATTAAACATTCTCAAAAAATAACATAAATTATTTTCATCATGATATTTTAAAATCTTAAAGTTTATTACATGTACAACCCCTTGTGTACATAAAAGCCATTTTAGAGGCATAGAAATCAATTGTTAGATTAAGTTAGAAGATTGGAATCTGTCCCTGGTTCCATTGCCTTGCCCAACTAATTTGTTATTCCTGGGCCTCATTTTTAAAATTTCAATTTCATAGTCTACTTTTCCTGCTATATGATTTATGTGATCTTTACTGTTTCTTAAAGTACAGTTAGTTTAGGCTTGTGGGAAATGGTTAATGTAGACATTAATTGTAGGATATTAATATAAATATTAAATATTAATTTAACATTATGCTCAACACCATCACTCACATTTTACTTGTCATATGTTTATTATTTTGTTTTTTTTTTCATTTTGAACAGGATGTTTTTATATTCCTGAATATCCATTGAATTGTCAAATATATTTGTGAAATATTGGCATGAGCCAAGTTAAACATGTTTATTTGAGGATCTTTTAATATTCTAATATATGGTATAAATGTCCAAGAGCTATAAAATAATAGAACATGTGGTCAGAAATCTTGGTTCTGAGAGTTTTTTAGTCAAAGTGACATAGCAGTGAAGGACTTTGGCTTTAGGGTCAGGCAGGCCTATATTTGAACTTGAGCTGTGTTATCTGTAGAGCAGAAGTGATAAATGGCTGCCATTTATTATTTCATTTCACCCTCAAAGAAGTTCTGTAAAATAAGTCCTCTCATTAAAGAGATAAGTTAAGAAACTAAGGAAAAAGAGGTTATATAACTTCTCTAAGGTCAATTGGCTTATAAGTGGGGAAATACAACCAATCTAAGGTAGTCTGACTGTAGTATCTTTGCTTTTAGCTAAGATTTTAGCTTTTAGCTTTTACTCTGTAACTGCCTCATTGTGTGAGCATAGGATGAACTGTATTATACAGGTGAAGTATATAATGTGTTTTTAAACAAGCCACTATCTGCTGGCCTGTGAAGTGAATGACTTTCCCATGCTGGAGAAACACCCCAGGGAGGAGGCCATAGGAAAAGTCCCTCTAGGTCTGTCCAACTGTGTGGGTTGCCTGGGCCACATTGAATGAAGAAGAATTTTATTTGGCTTCATATAAAATATATGATATAGTTAATGTTCATAACCAACAAAACTTCCTTTTTTATATTTGTTGTTATAATGTTAAAATCAAAGAGGGCAAGTGGCCTGTGTACAAGTTGGACATGTCTGCTAGGGTAACAGAAGTGTCTGTCCAGGGAAATTCTTAGATGACTGCAGGTACTCTTTCTGCCTTGCAGCTGGCCAGAGTGGCTCTTCAGGTCCTCTAGCAAAAGGAACAGCAAGATCTGTCAGTTGGTTGTCTGCTAATTTCAAAGGTTTACTTCTGTCTCAAAAGATGCATATGAATGGAATTACTGCCTTTAGAGCCACAGTGAGACCATATTCTATATAAACAAGGACAAGCAGGAAACAACGACAGCAGCAGACAGTTGCTTGACACAGCATAGGCCGTCTGTGCTTTGCAATCAAGTAAATTCAGGATATTTAGTTCGATAATCCCTAATTTGATGTTAAGCTATGGCTTTCATGTAAGTCTGATTTCACTTTTTGTATAGCTCACTCTAGGCAGTCATCAAACTTGTCAGTAGAAAACACTTCATTAGAATTTCTGCCTAAGGACAAAAATAGGTAAGGTCATATTTTTCAATGAGCCTGTCTCTCTTCTGTGCCTAAACATGGTCATTTCTTTTTCCTCAGTTGCCTACTCTAATAGGTAGAAAAGAAAAAGGTAAATGCTTCCGTTTTTCAGAGAATTGTGGGATCTTTCATTTAAACATGTTTTGGTTTTTTTGGCCTATTTATATAAGTATCAGAGGACAGAAGCCAGTGAAAATAAAAATCCTGAAACTCACATGAGGCATGCAGAAGCAGCCTCCTTGAATGATAAATAAACTCAGTTTCAGGAAGATATGTGGTCTGATATTCATTACTGACAAACTTCCATTGGATGGACAGTTTGTCCTGAGGAGTTAGTTAACTTTTAAGAGGCCTCTGTCCTCTTAGAAATGTGCTATTCCAGATTGGCTATAAGCATGTTTATTTTTAACATTCACCAGTAATTCTAGGTCAGCCACCTCACAGCTTGGTTTGTTTTGGTGCCAGCTGAGTGTGGCAGAAAAGTTAATTAGATTTCTTGTGGTGGTAAAAGGGGAAAAAGTCATGTGGGGAAACAAGACTCTTTCAGAGAAGAGAGTATGGAGTTTCCAGTTTTTCTTAGGATTGAGAAATCATGAACACACAAATTAGTCTGTATGGATCTATAAGAACTCAGGGCTATTGTTGGTGTTTTCCTTAGGTATAGTTCTCATTGTTGCATGTGAATTTCCATTTCACTATTCTAAAAGTAAACAATTGCTTTACTTGTCCAAGACTCCTTTTCTCTCCCAGATTTAACCTACCTTCTAACTACTATTTGAGCTCTGTTTTTACTCCCAGATGTTCTCTCCGTGCAGTAATGTTGTTATGCTGCTTCCTGTATAAAGTTCTAAAGCACTGGGAGACAATAGCCATGTTCTTTTCCAACACACTGTTGGTGCTGTCTCAAATGTTTAGGAGATCTCTAAATTAGATTTAGGTGAGAAATTACCTTGAGTGGTAGAACATGCAATTCCACCCATGCGTTTTACTAGTCAACGTTATTTATATAAAATTTGCCAATTTTAAAGCCTGGAATTTAGTGAGTTTTGACAGATATATGCACTAACCCTCATAGTACATGACTGAAAAACATTTGTATTCCTCAGAAAGTTTCTTATCCTTTTATCCAACTTAATTGCCTCTGTTTTTCTAGTAATTATTGATCTACTTTCTGTAATTATAACGTCCTTTCTCCACACCCTGTGCTTTAGTATAATGTTTTGGAGACTTGTCAGTTGTGTTGTTTATTGCATTTACGAAGTTTTTTCTTTTTATTGTTAATTAGTGTTTCTTTGAATGAACATACCATACTACAACTTGCTTGTACGTTTACCACTTGGAAAATTTTCTTTGCAGTTTTTGGCTGATGTGAATAAAGCTGCTGTGAAGATTCATATCTTGTAATATAAATATACTTATATTTCTTTGAGGTAAATACCTATGAGGGAAATTGCTGCACTCTGTGGTAGGTAAATTGTCAAAGTTTTCCCAGAGTGCTTGAATGAGTTCGTATTCCCTTAGTAACATGAGGATTATAGTTATTCTATAACCTCATCAAAATGCATTATGGTTAGTCTTTTAAATTTTAAATGTTATGCTGAGTGTGCAGTGATACCTTGTGCTGTCATTTATATTTCTCTAACGACTAATGATATTAAATATTGTACTATATATTTATTTACTACCTGTGTATTTTCCTTTGTGAAATTACTGCCTGTATTCCTTTTTTATGTTTAAATTGACATATTTATGTTATTATTGAGTTGAAGCTTTTAATGTATTCTAGACACAGGTTCTTTGTTATAGTTGTTCTGTAAATGCTTTCCCTGCATTTGTTTTCTTTTTAAATTTTTATACTGCATTTAAAAATGTATTTCATTATTGCCTATTAATTTTGTAAAATATTGAATTTCAATGTTATATTTTTATGTAGACATAATATATTCTGATTATATCCATCCCTGGTACTAACTTTCCTTATAGCACCTGTATCTCTATCATTATTCCTTTGTCTGTTATAGTTTCCCTTCTTTCATGTAATTATCTCTCTAGATATTAGAGAAGACATGTGATAACTTGTTTTGTTTACCATTATCATCTCCATTTCCATGCATTTTCCAGCAAATGAAATGATTTTGCCCTTATTTGCAGCCATTACTGCTCATATATATTATAAATAATTTTCTTGGTTTATATATCTTCTGGTGAGTACCTGGATCATTTCATATCTTGGATATTATTAATTATGCCACAATAAACATTAGTATTCAGGTATCTCTGGTAGTATACTGACTTTAATTTCTTTGTGTATAAACCAAGAAGAGATATAGCTGGGTTATAAGGCAGCTACATTCTTAGTTTCTGCAGAACCTCTATACTTATTTATGTTCCCAGTGGCAGTGTAGAAGGACTCTTCATCTTTATGTATTTTTAATCTATCTTTTTATTAGTTTACATGTTTACAATACATAGTGTTTACATTAATCTTAAGAAGCAGGTACATTTACTTAATATATTTAGATTCTTTTTACTACTTGGTGAAAAATTTTCTTTCTCCTTTTATCCCCCCCTACATCTCTAGATTATCTTCTAGATATTTGTAAAATATCTATTCCCTCTTATTGTCTTTTATTTTTAATGTTATTTATATTTTGAATTTCTCATAGAAACAAATTTATGTGACATTTAAACTTGTATGTATGATTTATTTCACTTCATATTGTTGCAAAGTGGATCCATTTTACTATAGATACCTCAAATGTATTCTTTATTACAGAATAGTGTTGCATTATATAAAATACCACATTTTATTTATTTATTCATCGGATAGACATATAGACCACTTCCAAGATTTAGCTGTCATGAGTTATGCTGATATATAATGTATACATATGTTATATATCACTGTGATCTGGTGTCTTTATTCCTTTGGGGAAGATACCTAAGATGAGAACAGTTGTATTGAGTAGAATTTCTAGTTTAGATTTAATGGAATCTTCATGTGCATTTACATTTTCCTTAACAATGTTGAAAGGTTCCTTTTCCATTATGCCTCAAAAGTATTTGTTATTTGATTGCTTGATGATAGCTATTCTTTTTGGAGTAAAGTGAAATCTTGATGTTGTTTTAATTTGCATTTCTGCAACAGCAAGAAATGTTAAATATTTTATCATGTATTTATTGTCAATTGTACTTCTTCTGAGAAGTACCTATTCATTGTAATTGCCCAATTTTTGATTGAGATTTTTATTTTGAGGGTTCAATTTTTGAGTTCTTTACATATTCTAGATATTAGTCCTGTATCTGAGGAGTAGATTGCTCCATTCTGTAGGTTGTTTTTTCACTCTCTTGGTTGTTTCCTTTGGTTTGCAGAAGCTTTAATTTGGTGTAATCCCATCTGTTGATTTTTTAATGTTACATTTTTTGCAATTGAGGATCTATTTAGAATGCCCTTACCTGTGCCTATCTTCAAGTTTTCCTATTTTATCATCTAGCTGATCATTTCCCTTTTAATATCCATGTCTTTGACTCCTATTAATTTTATTGTGGCGCATTATGATAGATACAGAACATGTTTAAATAATTGTAAAGGAATTAAAGTTACCCATTGTATACTGTCAGATCATAGTGCTTTAAAATTAGAGATCAATAGCAAAAGAAATTCCAAGAACTTTGAAAACACATGGAAATTGAATAACACTCTCTTGAGCAACTAATGAATCATAGAAGAAATTAAACCATTTCTACAATTAAATGATAATGCCAGTACAATATACAGGAATGTATGGGACACAATGAAAGTTGTGCTATGAGGAAAATTCATAGTAGGAAAATGCCAGACTAGCAGTGCCCCTAGTGGGAAAACAGAGTGAGTTCAGACTAACAACATTTTCATGAACCTCCTAGAAAAAGCTCCCAGCAAAAGAACCAGAAGATATATCAAAACTCATACAAGGGAGGAAAAAATCAAAGTAGAAATTAATACAGTGCAGACTCAGGGAATGACACCAGAAAAACCCAGATGAATTAGAGAGTTGCTTCTTTGAAAGAATAAACAAAATCAACAAACCTTTAGCCAACCTTATCACAAAAAAGAAATAACAGGCTCATATCTATGCAGTAAGGAAGGAAAAGGGTGAAATCACACTAAATCCAGCAGAAATCCAGAGGGTAATCAATAACTACTTTGAAAACCTACTTCACTCAGGTGTAAAACAGAATGGACAGATTCCTAGATGTATATGAAATGCCAACATTGAATAAACTGTTGATGTAAAAATTCTAAATATTCCAGTATCAATCGGTGAATTGAAAATGTAATTAAAAACCTACTGACAATAGTACTGGACCTGATGGTTTCAGTGCTGAATACTACAAAAAATTTAGAGAGAGCTGATGCTCATGTTTCTAGAACTCTTTAATGAAATTGAAGGGATGCAAGATTCCCAAATACATTCCTTGAAGAAACTATTACCTTGATTCCAAAGTAGAGAAAGATCCATCCAAAAAAAGAGAACTACAGGCCATCTCTTTAATGAACATAGATGCAAAACTCTCCAATAAGATACTGGCAAACAATACAGAAGATCATCAGAAAGATCATACACCCTGACCAAATTGTATTCATTCCAGGGATTCAAGAATGGCTCAATGTGTATAAATCAATAAATCTAATATACTGTATTAACAAAATCAAGGATGAAAACCATGTGGTCATCTCAATAGATGCAGAAAAAGCATTCAACAAAATCCAACACCCATTCACCCTACAGAAAATTGTAATATATGATCTTTATCTCAACCTGATAAAAGTTATTCATAAAAAATGAATAGCCTCAGATTAAATGGTCAAAAACTGAAACTTTTCATGCTAAAAATAGGAATGAGACAAGAGCGTCCATTATTATCACTCTTATTCAGTATTGTTCTGGAAACATTAGCCACAGCAGTTAAACAAGAGAAAGAGATAAAGAGTAACAACAGGAAATGAAGAAGTTCAGTTGTCTCTGTTTACTGATGACATTAGATGCTGTACAGGAGATCCAAAAACTCAGCCAAAAGACTGCTTGACTTAATTGCAAAGTTCAGTAGATTAGCTGGGTAAAAGGTAAATACCCAAAGATCAACAGCCATCCTATATGCAGATGACAGACTGACTGAAAGACAAATAGGGGAAATAGTTCCTTTCACTATAGTATCCAAAAAGAAAAAAAAAAATATCTGTGGATCTATTTAACAGAGGAAGTGAAAGACCGCTACTCTGAAAACTACAGCAGTCTAAGGCTGAGGATTAACTCCATGGTTCCAATGCCTACTTCAAAAACTATAGCCTTCTGAATAAGGAGATCAAAGAGAATATCATAAAATGGAGACATCATTTGTTTCTGAGTAGGAAGAACTGATATTGTTAAAATGGCTATACACCCAAAATTATTATATATAGATTTAATGCAATCTCAGTTGAAGTCCCAGCAGCATGTTTTACAGAACTAGAGAAAAATAATCCAAAAATTCATCTTGAAGCAAAAGAGGTCTGGAATAGCAAAAGCAATTCTAGGCAACAAAGACATGGCCAGGGTATCGCGATCTCCAGCTTGACATACTACAGAGCCACTATGATAAAAACATCATGGGACTGGCAAAGACACAAACCAGAAGAGTGAAAAAATTGATTAGAAGATGTAGAAACAGCTGCAGACATATTAAACCACCTCACTATCAACAAAAGAAAGTTAAAAATGGAGGAAAGTTAGCCTCTTTATCCAACTTATCAACTTCCCAAAGATGAAAAGCAGATATATATCTTTAACCATGTATTTAACTGAAATCAAAGTGGATTTAAGAGCTAAATGTTAAAACAAGAACACTAAACCTGCTGGAAGACAGTGTAAAACTGTTGGAAACATTGGTGTAGGAAAAGACTTGATTAACAAAATCTGAGTAGCATGGGAACTAGCAGAATCACTGACTGGGATCTCATCTTGTTATAAAGCTCTACACAGCAAGAGAAGCCACGAACAGAGAGAAAAGACAACCTACAATGTAGCAAAAAAAAAAAAATATTTACCAGCTCTTTACTACTAACAGAGTGCAAGGACAACCTATAGTGTAGTTAAAAATATTTACTTTAGACAAAGGGCTACTATCCAGAATGAATAAAGAACTTAAAAAAAAATAAGACTTCTCAAATTTAAAGGCCCAGTTCAAAAGTAGGCCTCTGATATAAATATACATATTTCAGATGAAGAAGTATAAGCACACACAAAAAAAAAAAAAAAAAAAAGAAAAAGAAAAAATGTTCAGTATCGCTGGTCATTTGAGATGCAGATGGAAACAATACTGAAATTGTGATTTACTCCTGCAAGAATGGCCACTATTACAAAGTCAAATAATAACAAATGCTGGCAGGGCTGTCCACAAAAAAAGGACTCTTTTTCCACTGTTGGTGAGAATGTGGACTGACCAAACTACTGTGGAAATCAGTGTGGAAATTCCTAAAAAAAACTAGGGTTAGAGGGTCCAGTTGACCCTGCCATTTCCTGGCTGGGTATATTCACATAAGAATTAAATGCATCATTCCACAGTGACATATGTGAATCCATCTTTATTCCAGAACAGTTTATAGTAACTAAGTCTTGGAAACAGCCCAAATACTCATACACAGATGACTGGATAAAGATGTTATGTTTTTAAAAAATAAAATGGAGTATTACTCAGCCATAAAAATGCTAAAATACTATAAATTAAGTATAAGTTAATTTATACTTAAACACATGCAACTGGAGGACAGACTCACAAGTGAAATAAATAAGACACAGATGTGTAACATTTTTTCTCTAGTGTGGGAAACTGAAGGTATAAATGATATCCAAAATGAAAAATAGCTATGGTGAAATAGGAAGAACATGTTCAAAGGGCAAGGACAACTTGGTGGTGGCCAGGGAAAGCAAATAAGGGAAATAAAAAATTTTAGAGTGGAAAGGAAAAAGAAAGTAGAGTAGGCTGATAATGCCAGTACAATATACAGGAATGTATGAGACATTTTATAGGAGGTATGAAGCCTTCTAGGAAGGCAGGGTAATGGAAAAAGTGAGAATCAGGATATGTCATGTACAGGTACAAATTCTCAAAGAGGAATGTGATCATAGTGCATTTCTAAAATGTACTAATAACTCAATTTACTAAAAAAAGAAACACTTCTTTGATTCATTTTTCTGGGTTTTTTTGGTCTCAATTTAATTAATTTACACTCAGATCTTTATAATTTCCTTCTTTGTTCCAGGTCTGAGTTTGAACTTCTCTTTTTCTTGGACCTTCAGATGCATCACTAGGCATTTATTGTAGCTTGCTCTGTTTTTCTGATTTAGGCATTTACAATAATAAACTTCCCTCCTAGATATCCTTTCTTTGTGTCTCACAGGTCCTGTTATGCTGAACTGGCACCATAATTTGATTCTGTTATTTAATTTTTTCTTGATTCTTCCTGTGACATACTGAGTATACCAGAGTGTGTTGTTTCATGTGCAGATGTCTTAAAAATATCCGAGGATTGTTCTGCTACTAATTTGTAGTTTTAGTGTGCTGTGGGCTGATAGTATGCAAAGGATAATTTCAATTCTTTTGGATTTGTTTAAAGAAACTCTATGGGCTAAGGTTGTTCTATTTCGAAGAAAGTTCTGTGCACTGCTGAATTTATATTCATTCTATTTTTAGATGGGCCATTCTGTTAAGTCCACTTGTTCACAGATATGTTTCAGCTCTGAGGTTTCTTTATTAATTCATTGTTTAGTTGATTTGTCTATTTGTGTAAATGGGGAACAGAGATTCCTCACTATAATTATGTTGATAATTATTTGATCTTTTATATCCAGTAGTGTTTACCTTGTGAAGGTGGTTTTACCGGTGTTCAGTACATATAGAATTGTAATCAGCTCCAATTGAATTAATTTCTTAATTAATATATAGAGCCCATCTGATACTCCTGCTTGCTTTTGAGTTCTTGATGTGTGGTATATTGTTTTCTATCCTTTGATTTTTAATTTATGAATTTCCTTTTGGACTAGATGTGTCTCTTACACTTAGAATAAAGTTGAGTTTTATTTTTCAATCTTTCTCTTTTTCTTTTTTTGTACTGGGGAGTGAACTTGTGACCTTGTGCTTTCAGTGCAGTGAGCAGAACCACTCAGTTTAACCCTTGGCCCGAGTTTTATTTTTCAATCTAGTTTGCTAGTTTTTCTTTTAATTGGGCAGTTGAAACCATTTATATTGGAATTATTAGTGAAAGACATTTTATATTTTTGCCACTGCATTTGTTTTCTACTATTGATTGTTGTATTTTTTGATTACTTTATTTTCTATTTTTGTTTAAATATTCCCCAGATATTTTTGGCATTGTTGGATTCTTTGTCTCTGTTTCAGGTATCCTTAAGAAGTTTTGAAGTGCTAGTTTGGTTTTCATGGATTTCTAAATTTGTTCTTTTTATGAAATATTCTGATATATTCATCTGTTTGGAAAGACAATCTTGTACTATGTATTGGTCTGGGTTGAATGTTTTTTGTTTTAGATCTTGAAACATTTCTAGGATTATAGATTTCTCGTGTATGGCTTATGATGTGTCACAGGGAACTTTTCCCATCATAATTATTTGAAGTTCCATGTGCCTTGCTTACCTGTATGTTGAGTTCTTTCCCCATACTGGGAAAATTGCCTGCTGTGATTTTTATAAACAGAATTTTAAAAATCCATGTTTACTACCCTCTGATTTTTCTCTAATTCCAGTTACTTCAAGGTTAGTCACCTTAGAGTCTTCTGGATGTTGAATCAATTTTTCTTGCTTCCATGGTGTTTTTAAGGTGTCTCTGAGTATATTGTGTCACTCTTCTAGTCTGTCCTTAGAATCAGATGCTCTCTCTTCTCATTGGTCACTTCTACTCATATTCAATAGAATTCTTTATGTTCAGGATTTCTGTTTGGTACCTTTTCATGGACTGTATTTACTTGACATTTTAATTTTTTTCAAATTTAAAAAAGTTAAGTTTTAAATTTAAATGTTTTTGAGTAATTTTTCTAATTTTTAGTTGACTCTTC
>PVIR01000432.1:149177-180940 GCA_004026965.1 Petromus typicus
AATCCTCCTGCCTCTGCCTCCCGAGTGCTGGGATTACAGGCGTGAGCCACCACGCCCGGCACTGTGGTATGTGGTACTGGTTGCTGCTGGGTGTGGGTCTCCACACCCAGTATTGTTATGTGGTTACCGGGGAATCGAACCGGGCCCTTGCGCTTGCAAGACAGGCGCCGGAACCACTGAGCTAACTCCCCGGCCCTAGTTGACTCTTCTTTAACCACACTGGTCAAGTTGGTTGTCAATTCAACTGTGAGATTATGTCATGTTTGAGGTAACTGAGGTTTTTTATTCCTTGTTTCATCTTTGGTAGTCTCCTGTAGTTCAGCTATATGATGTTTAATTTGTTCTCCATTGTTGCTTTTTTGATTTGCTTTGGGGGACTTGACAGTTTTTGGAGGCATTTTGTTTTTCTATTTTGCCATGTTCCTATGCATTAGCTTTTGTTCTGAAGTTAGATGTTCAATAGAGTGAAGAGAGTTTATTGTTGTGAAGATCTCTAGGTAGGTTCTGTTTTCCAGTCATGCAGTCTTGGTTTTATTTGTTAAGAGATATTGTCTATCAATTCAGCTCATTCAGTTTATTTTTTTTTTGGGACCCAATCATTCTATTAAGAAGAGAACTTTTATTGTTTACAGTGGCTTCCGCCGATCCAACTGTATGTTAGTTGTGAACATTTAAACTTATTTTGATAATTTTGCCCTTTGATCAGTGTGGCTTGTTATGCTATACTGCTATTAGCATTTAGTGTAGGATATGGAGAAAAAGGTGAAGGAAAGAGTACAAGGAAAATGTAAAGGAGAAAAGGAAGGAGGTTAGTCAGAAAAAAAAGGAGCTAAGAGAACTCTCAGTAGGTGAAAAATAGGAGGTTTGTCTAAGTTGAAGGTATTTTCTAGAAGAAGGATTGCTGAGTTCAAGGCTGAGTTGAGGACCAGCCTAAACTAAAAAAGTGAGGGCCTGTCTCAAATAAAATAAAATAAAATAAAATAAAATCCTGCCTCAAAACCTAAAAAAAATGAATGAATCTTTCTATTCTGTGTTTTTCTTTGTTGGAAGACTATCACTGCTTCAGTTCCATTGCTTTTTAGTTATCCTTTTAGATATTTTTTTACATCCTCTTCATTCGATTTTTGTGAGCCATTTGTGTATGAATTTATGGATGTCTTCTGTATTTTCCAATGTCTTAAAATATTTTTTTTCAATTGTTATTAATGATGTTCTGCATTTAAGTGTTGTTTCTTGTAACAGCTCCCTTCATCCCTAATTGTATTCACTTGGATCTTCTGTTTTCTTTAACTTTTCAAAGAACTAAGTCTTTAATTCTTTGTTTTTTTCCTTAGTTTTAGGATTTTTGTTTCAATTTTAGTTCAGATTTTTATGATTTGTTTTCTTTCTATGGATTTGGTTTTGATTTGCTCTAGTTTTTTTTAAGACATCAAGATAAATCATCAAATTGAGAAATATTTGATGCTTCAAAAAGGTAAACATTCAGACTTGTGGGGAGATGGCCAGGTGGTGAACTGCTTTTTATGCGTATGTACTTTTCATGGTGTGCCAGAACTGAGATTGTTTAAGGACCATGACAGACCCATGGAGCACAATCTAGGATGTAATCATCTCCTAAGACCTTCAAATATTAGGAGGAAAGAGACTTGCAGTAAGCATTGCTCAGACAGTAGGCCAGGAATTAAATAAAAAACATCAACAATGACAAATAAATAAAAATGAGAAAAATTCAAAAATCCAAATATAAAGATCATCACCATAGGGGAATCCAGGAAAAAGAGAAACAGAACAATCTGAAGCCCCGTCATCAGGACTCTAGGCTGTTATCAAAAGAGGATCTAGTAAAGTAGAAATAAAAAATAATTTCCCAGAGAAAAACAGAGATAGTGTCCCAAGTGGAAGGTATGATAAATAACACTAAAGGAGAGATCAGGAACATGATAGAATCTCATATTATAAAAGTAGTAGAATCTGTTAAACAGCTTCAAACAGCTATCCAGCAGATAAAAACTCCAATGACAGTATGAAAAATAGGATGACTGTGAAGGCAGAATATCAGGCATAGAAGGTAGGATTGCAGCCAGTGAACAGGAAAGGAATAATTTATAGAAAACAGAAAAAGAGCACGAGAAATCAATCCAGTAGCAGCTAGATGATACAAAGAAGAATAACATAAGACTAGAGTAAGTGAAGAAAAAGGAGACAGTACAAAAAGATATATATGTATCTTCAAAAGGATGAACAAAATTGAGAAACCCTTAGCCAAACAAACAAAGGAGGGAAAAGGCTTAAATTCATGCAATCTGGAATTAAAAGGGAGAAATCATCACAGATCCAGCAGAAGTCCAAAGGGTAATAAACACCTACTTTGAGAACTTGTATTCCAATAAGATAGAAAACACAGAAGAAATGAATAGATTCCTAGACACATATGAACTTTCAAATTTGAATGAAGAAAATATAAAAAATGCTAAACACCTAATATCTATATATGAAATTGAAAATGTAATTAAAAACCTACTGACAAAGAAAAGTCTGGGGCCTGATGGTTTCAATGCTGAATTCTACAAGTCTTTAAGAGAAGAGCTACTGTCATTACTTCTCAAACTCTTTAATGAAATTGAAAGGGAAGCAATATTACCAAATTCATTCCTGGAAGCAACTATTACCTTAATTTCAAAAGCAGAGAAAGACCCTTAATGAATATAAATGCAAAAATTCTCAATAAGATACTGGCAAACAGAATACAGGGGAACACCAAGAAGTTCATACACCCTGACCAAGTTGGATTCATCCCAAGGATACAAGGATGTTTCAACATATGTAAATCAATAAATGTAATACACAGTAATAAACTGAAGGACAAAAACCATATGGTCCTCTCAATAGGTGCATAAAAAGTGCTTGACAAAATCTAATATTCATTCATGATTAAAACTCTACAGAAAATTGGAATAAAAGATCTTTATCTCAATTTGATAAAAATTATTTATGAGAAACCAACAGCCAGCAACATACTGGTCAAATGATAAAAAACTGAAACCTTTCACGCTAAGGTCAGGAACAAGCAAAGATGTCCACTATTGCCACTCCTGTTCATTATAGAGCTGGAAACATTAGCTACAGCAATTAGGCAAGAGAAAGAAATAAAAATAAAAATAGGAAAGGAAGGAGTTAGGCTCTCATCATTTGTTGATGACATGATATTCTGTATAGAAGATCCTAAAAATTCAACCAAAAGACTGCTAATGTTAATTGCCAGATTTAGTAGCATACAAGGTCAACACTAAAAAAATCAGTAGACTTTGTACTCACAAACAACAGCCTCACTGAGAGACAAATTGGGGAATCAATTCCTTGTATAAGAGCATCCAAAAAAGTAAAATATCTAGGAATCAATCTACAAAGGAGGTGAAAGACCTCTACTCTGAAAGCTACAGCAGTCTGCAAAGGGAGTTTGAAGAGGATATCAGAAAACCAAAAACATCCCTTGTTCCTGGGTAGGAAGAATCAATATCAAAATGTCTGTACTCCCACAACTACTATGTAGATTCAATGAAATTCCAAGTGAAAACTCAGTAGCACATTTCACAGGAATAGAAAAAGTAATGAAAAATACACTAGAACTAGAAGAGACCCAGAAAAGCAAAAGCAATTTTAGGCCACAAAGACATGGCAGGGGATATCACAATTCCCAACTTGAAGCTGTACTACAAAGCCAATGTTGTAAAATCAGCATGGTTCTGCAAAGAAACAGACCTGAGGATAAATTGAATAGACTAGAAGATACAGAAACAATTTTAGACATACTAAGCCACCTCATCTTTGACAAATGAGCCAAACACCCTCAATGGAGGAAGGGTAGCTTCTTTTCAAATGGTGATATGAAAAAGTGAGTTTCAGCTTGCCAGAGACTAAAGCTAGATCTATCTCTTTCACCATGCACTAATGTAAAATTGAAGTGGATTAGAGATCCAACTATTAAAACCAAAACACTACATGTGTTTCAAAGCAAGTTAGGTAGAATTCTTGGAGACATTGACATGTGGAAGGACTTTATGAACAAAACTTCATCCACATGGAAAGTAGCAGAAGGAATCAACAACTGGTATCTCATCTTGTTAGAAAGTTTCTGTGAAGCAAGAGAAAACACCAACAGAGCAAAAAGATAACTGACAATATGGGAAAAAAATTTTACTATTGTTTCTTAGATGAAGATAGAATATTACTATCTAGAGTTTGTAAGAAACTTTGTAAGATCAGCTCCTCCAAATTTAAAAATCCAATTCAAAAGTGGGCATCTGAAATGAAAAGACACTTTTCAGATGAAGAAGTAAATGTAGCTAAGAAATATGTAGAAATGCTTAACATTTCTGGTTTTTGAAGAGATGCAGATGAAAATAATACTGAGATTCTGTCTCACTCCAAAAAGAATGGCTCTTATTACAAAATCAACCAATAACAAACGCTGGCAGGGCTGTGGGGAGAAATGAACCCTTTTCCACCATTGGTGGGAATGTAGACTGGTACAACTACTGAGGAGGTCAGTGTGGAGAGTCCTCAGAAAAGTAGGATTAGAAGTTTCATTTGAGTCTGCTATTTCTCTGCTAGGTATAAATACGAAAGAATTGAAAGGTTCATATCACAATGACATATACCTCCCTATGTTTATAGCAGCTCTGTAATAGCTAACTCTTGGAAATAGCTCAAATGCCCATCAAAACAACTGAATAAAGAAGATATTTCCTTTTTTGGGGATAAGATATGGTTTGGTTTTTTTGAATAGGCTTTGGTGGCATTTTAATTACTCAGCAATAAAGCACGATACATTTGAGACATTTATATGCAAATGGTATACCTTGACATACTCATAAGTGAGGTAAATGGGATACAGATGTGTAAATATTATATCATTTCTCTGGTATGAGAAATTGAAGGTGTAACAGTTCTAGATAGGTAATGTGAGGTAGGAAGAAAATATTGAAAAGGAAAAAAGCAAAAGGAGATAGGGATGAAGAAGGGAAATAAAAATTTGATGGTTAAAAAAAGAAACAAAACTTGTTTATATAGGAGGTGGAGCATGGTCAGAGGGAAGAGGAACAGGAAAAAAAGAAAACAAAGGTGTGTTGTATATTGCTACACACTCATTGTTTAATTTGATTATAATATGTATAGAACATGCACCAATCAAATCAATCAAAAATATAAACATTCAAAAGAATTAGCTTCCCTCTTAGAACTGCTTTTTCTCTATCCTAAATATTTTTATATGCTGTTTCCACTTTCATTCTGTAATAGATATTTTATAATTTCCCTTTCATTTTCTTCAATGATCAATCTCCATTTGTATAATTTGTTAGGACTTGTTTTGTGTCCTAAAGTATGTTTTGGAGAACATTCTGTGAGCTGTAAATAGAATGTGTATTATGTAGGTAATTGTTGGATGGCATATTTGTAGTTATCTTTTAAATCCATTTAATATATGATGTAACTTAACTTATTTTCCTTGTTGCTTTTTTCGGAATCAGTTATTTATTGGTGAGAATGGAGCGCTGCAGTTACCCAGTATTATTATACTGGGACTTATATGTCCCTCCATGTGGAATAGTGTTTGTTTTTCAAAATTAGTCACACTGTGCATATAAATTTACCAATGTTATAAGATCAGTGTTTTTGTTCCCATTAGCGATATGTAATGGCCTTCTTTGTCTCTCCTAAGTTTGTCTGAAAGTCGTTTTCACATATGAGTATAGCTCCTCCAGCTTGTTTTCAGACTCCAAATGCAAGCAATATTGTTTTCCATTCATTTACTTTCAGTCTTACATGTTTTTGCTGGTGAGGTATGTCTTGTAGCCAGAAAAAAAAAATATTTTTTAATCTAGATGTCATCTGTGTTATATAATTACAGAATTAAGACTATTTTCAGAAATAGTGTAGAAAGATATATATTAATTCTTGTCATTTTGTTGTTTTAGTAATGTTTGATTCTTAATTCTCAATAGCTTTCTTTTCTGTATAGAGTATTCTTTTTTAATTATTTTATTGGTACATTTTATATACATTTCATGATAACAATAAACACTGAGAATTTGTACCAGTACATGATACAATTTTATTCTTATTTTTTCCCATTCCCTTGTTGACCTTATTACCATCCGCCCCTATATGCATAAGCTTTCTTTTTTATCATCATTTTTTTCTTTCCCTTTACTTACCCTTATCCCCCTTTTTCCTTTGAATATTTTCCATTTCACAATACCTATGATGAATTTTAGAATTTATTTACATCTTCAGTTTCTCATACCAGAGAAAAAATATATTATTTACACATCTGTGACCTATTTTTTTTCACTTATGAGTATGTCCTCAAGGTACATCCATTTTTACATATCTTTGGTAGTGCTGCCTTTGAGACCAGGGGTGTCTTTAGGTTTTGCTTATTATAGAAAGCTTTTATTCAGTTCCACATGGTAGCTTTACAGTGTATAGTAATCCAGATTGGGAGTTATGTTCTTTCATATCTTGAAATACACCATTTTATGCCCTCCTGGCATTGGAGTTTTTGTAGAGAAGTCTGAAGTTACTCTGATTTGTTTGCTTCTATAAGAGACATGGTGTTTCTGTCTTGCAGCATTCAATATTTTTGTTTTTTTTTCTGTAGTTTCAGTATTTTAATTGTGATATGTAAAGGTTCTTTTCTGTCTATTTTTTCAGTTTTAAATTCTTCCTTTATCTGCATGTTTTTATATTTTCTAAGATCAGGGAAGTTTTCTGTTATATCAGTGCGTAGATGTCATATGCCTTTAGTTTGAACTTTAGGATTATCTCCTATCCCCAAAACTCTTAAAATTGGGCTTTAACTCTGTCCTGGAGTTCTTGAATGTTCTGTTAATTATTTTTTCTTGATTAGTGTGATAATTCATTGCATATTTTTTCAAGCCCTAACATCTGTCTTTGGCCTTTTTCATTTTTTAGAAGTGTCTTTTGAAAGATAAATATTTTATTCGTTATTATGTGAAATTCTTCACTAAAAATAAATTGTGCCTTTTGTGCCCTAATACTTATGAATTACATCTTAAATAATAAAAACTATTTTCAAAGAATATTGTACTCCTTCATGTATAGTATAAGAACCATATTTCTAATCCACTTCTCATCTTTGTTTGCTGGTGATGAGGATCTAAAGCAGGGCCTCTTGCATTCTACCCCTGAGCTAGACTCCATGTTCACTGTGTTTCATCTGTCTCTCATGCTGTCTATGTTGTAATTTCTTCTAAAAATATGTCATACAGAAAATTTTGTCTGAAACTTTCAGTAATCTTTTAGAGCAATTAAAAGTAAAAAAAGACCTTGTATTACTTATATAAATTTTCTTACCTCTTTAATTTCCTTTGCATTTAATTCTGACATATATTTCTTTGCCTGAAGACCTTTTCCTTAATATTTCTTAAAGAATATGTATCCCTGCAAGGAATTTGTTGGAGAAAGTGTGTCTTTCACTTTTAAAAGTTAGTTTTTGTAGTATGGAATTCTAGTTTACCACTTTTTGCCTTTCAGTTCTTTAAACATGTCACTCCAGTTTTTCCCATAGCTTGGCTGCTTTTATGATTTTGTTTGTCTTTGTTTTTAAAAGTTTTGATTAAAATATGCCTATGGATATATGCATGGATGTATGTGTTTATAGCAGAACAGTTCATAATAGCTAAATCCTGGAGGCAGCCTGTATACCCATACATCATGTGTATATTATGAGAAGAGTTGTAGAAGTTATACAAATAGGCCAGTACCTTAATCTGTAGGAGTGCACACACACACACACACATGCGCCACACACACATGCACACACACACAAACACAGAAATCATGTGGTAAATGTGTGTGTGGGCACTTGTCTTTGTTGCTCTTGTTATTTATTCTGTTCAGTATTATCTGAATTATGGCTTTTTGTTTGTAATTAACTTTGGAAAATTTTCAGCAATAATGTTTTTGGTCCTTTTCCAATTATACATATGACATAATATTTAATATTTTCCCTCTGCTCTTGGATTTTTTTCTTCTATTATCCATGTTTCTTTACTGCATTTCATTGATGTAGTCAGTAGATATATCTTTTCTTGCTTACATGTTTTCTGAAAAACGTGTTCTCTTTTTTCAGCAGTTTAATTTTGATAGGCCTCAGTGGCATTTTTAATCTAACTTAGAGGTTTTCAGCCATATTTTGAAAAATATTTTTTCCCTATATTCTTTCATCTTTTTATGGTTTGCCAATTATTTATTGTCTGCTACTGATTTAGTGATGCTGTACATTGCTTTAGTCTGTTTCCTGTCTCTGTCTGTCTGTCTCTCCTTTTGCATAGTTTATATTGGTATATTTCTCTCTGCCTCTTCAATTATAGTACTAAGTTCTGTTTTTGAGCCATTTACCCTCCTGAAGCCTGAAAGTTTTCTTTAGAAGTGAGATGAGATACTCAAGAGCTCATCTTGTTTTTTTTCTTCTTCCTCAGTTATCATTATGCTGCACTTTCTGTCTGAACCATTGTTTCATTTATTTTAATCATTTTAAAATTATTTTAAATAAAAGGATTAATCTGGCTCTCATTATTCCATCATTGCTGTATACTGAAATTTGTGTTGTGATTTTTAGCTTCTGAAAATGTCTCTGTGTCTCCAAATCTCTTCCTACTGTCTTTCAGAGTGCTTGTACTATTAAAACTAGATAATCATTAATTTGGATCTTTTGGCATTTGAATATTACATTATAGTGTAAAAATGTATTATAGTAAAGGGAAGCATAACAAACTAAGCCATTCACTAAATATTCATGGTGCATCTGCAAATATTGCAGTTAGAGAACCTGAGGTTGGCTGAGCTGAATTCAGAATTGGACCTTCTATAAAGAAAATATACCTGGGCCATTTTACTTATCATACCTGGATCTGGTTTTATTTTTTGTCAAATGGAGAGGTGAGAAAAGAGATTAGTTATCCTCTGGCTGAAAGCAAAGCTCTATAAATCAAGAAAATTCAGAAGCTTGGAATTAGAGGTGTCTGGAAAGATCATACAAGGGAGGAACAATGAGACCTCCTTCAAAGTTTTTCATTAAGTCTATTACATTAATTTGCTAGAGCTGATAAACTGGTTATCTATTGGCAGAGGATTGAAACTGGACCTATACCTCTCACCAAAATACATCAAAGATCTAAACATTAAAACAGAAACAATAAATCTACCAGAAGATACAACAGGTAAAATACTTGAAGTCATAAGTATAGGAAAGGATTTTCTAAACAGAACCTCAATTGCATAACAAATAACAGCAAGAATCTAGAAATGGGATTATATAGGACTAAAGTGCTTCTGTACAGCAAAAGAATCATTAAGCAAAGAGATAACAGCAGGGAAAAAATAACTTACCAGCTACCCCTCAGATAGAGAATTAGTATTTACAATTCATAAGTAGGTCAAAAAATTAAATCATCTAAAATTAAAGACCCAGTCGAGAAATGGGCAAGAGAAATGAACAGACACTTCACAGAGGAAGAATTACAGATGATCAGAAAGCATATGGAAAAATGTTCAACTTCTTTGGCTGTTAGAGAAATGCAAATTAAGATTACTCTATAATGCCACATTACCTTAGTGAAAGAATGGCAATCATTAAAAAATACAATAATAACAAATTTTGACATGGCTGTGGTGAAAAAGTCACTCTCTTACATTGTTGGTGGGTATGTAAACTAATCCAACCATTTTGGAAATTAGTATGGATATTTCTTAAAGAACTGACATTAAGAGATTCCATATGACCTAGCTATCCCCCTTGTAATTATCTTTCCCAGAGAATTTAAGACATCATACTATAGCAATACATGTATACCAATGTTTATAGCAGTACAATTCATAATAGCTAAATCCTGGAGGCAGCCTGTATACCCATACAGCATCTGTGTGTTATTTGTATGAGAGGAGTTGTAGAAGTTATACAAGTAGGCCAGTATGTTAATTTGTAGGAGTGCATGTGCACGTGCATACACACACACACACACACACACACACACACACACACACACACACACGCACGCACACCTGCATGCACAAACACAACAAAATTTCCTTAAAGCCCAAGCTGATCTTAAATGATAGTGCTAAATATTTTGAGAGATCAGATACATTACACCTAATAAGATCTGAAGAGTTAAGTTAGAGCTTTGTGGAAAAGATGAAATTCAGGATGTTCTTTGGAGGATGAGTATTTTCTGGATATGCTAAATGGGAAAAAAGTAAGGGGAATGAAATGTTCATCTTATGAAGAATAATTTTATTCTCTCAGTAGAGAGTAGTCTTTTCAGACTGGATTGATTTTAGGATGTCAATAGGGAGAACTGGAATTATTCCCATTCTGTCAGTTAGGCATGACAATTTAATTTGTTCATAGTAGTTAAAATTCTTGTATGTATTTTGAGATAGTTAAAATTTTTCATTTTTGAATTTTTGAGAACCTTCTTAACTTTTGTAAACCAAATTTCAGATATAGTTTTTATGTCAAACAGAACTTTCTGAACTTCCTTATTATTATTTTTCCTTTAAAATTATTCTGTGGTTTCTTGCCTTGACTAATCACTGTTTACTGTTGTAAACAGTTTTAGGGAAAACTGAACTTTTTTTTGCTCTTTCTTAAGACTAATTTCTATGCTAAGTTTAGTTACCAGGTGTAGCTGTTCTTACTTCTGTAATTTGGTTTCCTGTACTGCTGTGCTATGAGTTTTATTTCTCTCCTAAGTTATTATAATAAATTCATAGGCTTCCTTACTTTCCAGCTGTCCTACCGTGTTGTCCACACTGCTCTTAGAGTTACTGTAGTGAAAGGCCCACAATAGACCACTTCTTTGATTTAGATCCTCTGAAATCTCTATTGAGGCTGGAAAATAAAAGTCAAACTACAGGTTTACTTTATCCTGTTATTCCAGCTTTCTGTCTACTTTTCTAAATTCTGTTCTTAGGATCATAAGTATGATGGCAAATGGAAAAGGGACTATTCTAAACTGGATGCAGAATTAGGCGAAAAATAAAGCATAATGTATTTAGATTATCCATCAGATAGACTTTTACTTATCCTTTAATGAAAAAAATGTCATTTTTAAATTATGCATTTAAAATATTTACTATATTATTTCAATTACTTCTATTCTTGCAGGTTTCCACAGTTGACTATGAATTCTACAAAGAAAAACTAACATTTGTTTACTTTATTATATTCTTAATGGACAATATAGAGTACTGAGTACCTCAAAGGGCTGATGTAGCTCTAAGTTGATCTCCATATATATTCTTGAAAGCCTAGTTTTCTCCTAAGTTAGCTCTGTAGGTCACCTGAGATTGCCACTAGGAGGCTCCAAAACCATCCTCATGAAGAAATTTGGTTTACCACCAGGTGAGGCAAGGAGCTGTTGATATTTGGCAAATTCTTATCATACATTCAGATATCTAAATTTTTGTCATTTTTTTTAATTCCCAGGGTTTTTTTTTTTTTTTTTTTTTTTTTGTTGTTGTTGACTTTGACCTTGGCAGCTTTGGGGAATTTGTACCTAAATGATGATAGAAGTGTGGATGTTCCACTCCCATATATCCATATCTTGGAGGGAAAGTCAATTGTCAAAGATTTTTTTTTGGGGGGGGGGATATAGAATGAAAGCAAGGGCTACAAACTCACAATCTAGTCCTATGTATTTTCTTTCTTTATCAAAATGGATGTATTAAGGGTAATTGTTTCATCTTTTCTTTATCATTCATTTAACTTTCAAAGAATGTTATTATGAAAGGTTGCAGTACTTCTATTTAGCACTTCTTGATTGACAAGAATCAATCTTGCCATAAAATGTCTTTGTGAATAGCATCTGAACAATTGCAGAAGGAAGAAATCAAGTAGATGTGGTACATTCTGATTGTTTAGATTAGTTGGATCCTGTTCGGCAGGGAATTTCACTTGAAAATAAATTTCCAGTTTGTTGTGTATGAGTCCTTGTAGACAGATGAAAAGTTAGAGTTATGGTCAATACTTTGAGTAGGGCCTTAGACATATTTAGCAGATGAGTGATTTATGCTGATTAGTTGTGGGGTAGACTGTCCTGCTGGGTTCAAACTCTAACCTAATTTTATTGCATGCTTTCATGAACATTCTTGAGTTGCAACTGTGATGTCTTCATCTTGGAATGATGCAAAACTAGAGAAATAATGCAGACCACAAAGGAAGGAGCTGGAGCAGACACTTGAATATTCATGGACATCTGCCAAATATCCATATATATTTACATACATTTAGTAGACGTGGATAAAAATACTTGCTGAGACAGATTCTGCCAAGTGTCATTTGTTCTGCTGGGTGATGTAATGGGAAAAGCACCAGCAGACAGAAGACCTGGGTTCTAATCTTTGTTTCATACAAAATTACTATAAAACCTTGGGTAAATCCTTTCATCTCTGGTCCTAGTTCTGCATTTCTGAAAAATAGTGTTATTCTATACTTTACCTGTTCTTCTTAAGTGGGAGTCAGCGAAATTTAGCTTGAAGACCAAGTTTTCACCATCTATTTTCATATAGTTTTATTGGAACACAGCCATGCTTAGTAACTTATATATCATCATGGGTACTTTTCCATTAAAATAGCAGAGTTGAATAATTTCAACAGGAACTTTATGGCCTATGAAATCTAAAGTATATATTTTCTATCCCTTTAAACAGAATGCCAACCCCTTCTTTAAAGAATACATGAAAAAAATTTTGGAGTTTTCCACCACTGAGACTGAGAATGTTACCAGTATTGGTTTGATGTAAGATAAGGATGTCAAATGTTCTGTAGGACATAATTTAAAAGAATGTATTGCCTTTTTTTTCTAATCTAATTGAAAGGGTCAGAAAACTTTTAGAAACCACTTTCCCAGCCTGGGAAAATCTGTCTACCTAAAAATGTAAACATTGATTATACTCAGTGGTATAATGTTATAAGCATTTCCTTTAAAATAAAGAAGCCAGCAATGCCTGCACAATACCTTTATAGCTGGAGGTTCTGGACAACACATTAGTGCCATCAACTTTTGAAAGATCTGAGTTTTTACTTTATTTGCAAGCTAATAGAGATGACCAGACAGAATTTCATGGATGCTGGCAGAAGATGTGAAATTTCTCTGTCAAAGAGAAAGAACTGTTACACAACAAGAATACTGGCCAAAGTATCAGCAATTCATTTCCATAGTTTTCTGAGTTTCAGTTCCCATAGGTCAAGAAGAAGAGGGCTGAGTGACTATCTCAGCACATTTTGTGCTGTTATAATAGCCTCATACACTGGGTTATTTATAATGTATAGAAATTTATTGCCTTATAGACTTGAGAAGTCCTATATCAGTGTTCCAACATCTGGTAGGGGGACCTTTTTGGCTTCATGATAACACTGAAGATCTCATTACATGGCTGAAGGGCAAAGAGAGGGCTAGAGAGTAAGAGAGAAAAAGAGGGAACAAACCTTCCCCTATGATAATGACATTAGTTCATGAAGGTAAAGTATTGATGATCTAAACAACCTTTAAAGATCTCATTTATCAATGACAACTAAATTTCAACATGAATTTTTTTTTTTGAGACAGGGTCTCACTTTGTGGTTCAGGCTGGTCCTGAGCTCACTATGTACCCCAGGCAAGCCTCAGACCCATAGCACTCCTCCTGCCTGTACCTCCCAAGTGCTGTGATTACAGGTGTGAGCCACCACACCCAACATTGTGGTATGTGGTACTGATTGCTGGTGGGCATGAGTCTCCATGCCTAGAATTGTTGTATGTGGTTATAGGGGATTGAACTCAGGTTATCGGGGATTGAACCAGGCAGGTGCTGGAACCACTGAGCTAAATTCCTGGTCCTCAACATGAATTTTCATGATGAAAATTAATAGATTATACCAAAGGCAGAGATCTTTGAGCCTCTGAGCTCTCTGGAACCTGAAATTTTCAAAATGAGAAGTAAACAGCTCTGTCCTTGAAGGTAAATGTTATCGTTATTATATTGGACAATAAGCATACCTGCTTTTTTGCTCTGGAGGTAGAACCTGTGTCTATATGCAAGGTTATTCACTCTCAAAAGAAATGAGAAAAGTAAAGTAAATACAATATATAGGAACTAAGAGGGAACAACCAAAACTGTTATTTTTAGCAGATGATTTTTTTTATAATGAATTCATGAAAGTTCAAATTTAGTTGGAGTTGACTAAAATTGCTGGATGAAGACTCTAAACACCAAAATCAGTGACATTGTTATAAAATAGTGACAAAATTTAAAGCACATCATATAAACTGCATCATTTATCAAAGCAGCAAAACTGAAATACCAATGAATAAATCTAATAAACATTGTTCTTATACAATGAAATTATAAAAATTTATTGAAAAAAGTCCAAGGAAGACCTACATGGAGATACAGATCATGGGTAGAAAGACTAAATATCATAGAATTGTCTCCAAATTTACTTATAAACTGAATGAAATTCTATGTCTTACAAAGTGTGTACATGTAACTTATTTAACAAAATGATTATCTCAATATAGATAAAGTATTCACTATAATTCAATGTACATGCATGATAAAAATTCTCAGTAAACTGGAAGAGTAAGGAACTTCCTTAACCTGATAAAATGCATCTACAGAAAAGTCCCATAAAACTCTACTCTTCTCCATTAAGCAGACTGTGTTTTTCATGTAGTTATTAGTATATCCCTGAGATATAATGATAAAGATCAGCGAAAATAGACTTGTTTGTATTTGGCTCCTGGCCTGCAGGGCTGCCTTTAATTGAGGCAATGTATATTGTCAACATAAGAGATGTTTTCAAGTACATAACCAGTATATTTAAACTATGCCAGTTAAATGGGATAGACGAGGCAGAGAGTGGGAATGTTGCCTTCAGCAGCAAATCCTTCTTTATCTTTCTGGACTGAGATTCTGCCAAGATAAAACAGGATGATGCGGGAACTGAATATGGCTGGGACAGTCTTGAAGGATGAAGCCAAAAGGGTCATCATTTATGATTTTTCTACTGACATCTTCATGTTTATGATAGGCAAAAACTATGAGAAGTATATATCCTACAGTATTTTCAGCAATTTCATCTGTACCACTGACTTCCTAGCCCCTTTGGTCAAGGTCATTCATAATAATTTTGGCATCATAGAGAAAGTCATGACTGTAGTCCATGCCATCCCTCTCACATAGAATAATATGGATGTTGGTTCTGGGTACATTGTATGATAGCTGTGGAGCTGTCCAGAATATCTTTGTTTCCATGGACACTACCAAGTCTGTGGGCAAGGTCAGATTTCAGCTGAAAAGGAAGCCCACTCTTACACTTAATGTTTTGACTGGGATTGTCCTCAATGACAAAACTCATTTTTTTTTTTTTTTTTTTTTTAGGTTTTTTGAGACAGGGTCTCACTTTGTGGTTCAGGCTGGCCCTGAGCTCAGCCTCAATCTCACATCACAATCCTCCTGCCTCTGTCTCCTGAGTGCTGGGATTACAGGCGTGAGTCACCACGCCCGGCAACAGAACTCATTCTTAACATGAAAATTATTTTGGCTTCGCAGTAGAGTAGTGGATTCTATATTCACCTAACCTCCAAAGAGTAAGAGCCCCATAGATCTCACCAAAAGCATGAAAGAAAGAGAGAAGTATTCAGTTTCTGAGGCGTCCCTATCACATCTTATTTTTCCAACATTTTGACAATCTCTCCTCTTCATAGTTTGCATTCCACATAACCTGAGGAAGAGGAGCATTTTAGGGAGGCCTGCAGTGCAGGAGGCTACATACACTCAGTAAATTGCACTGGACCTATCAAAAGCATAACAATAAAACAATAAAACCTACAACTACATCATTCTTAGTGATAAAAACAAGGATGTTTTATTGATTATTAAACATTTTACCTATTTTCTTTCTTTTTTTTGAGACAAGGTCTTGCTGTGTAGTTCAGGGTGGAATTTAACTCACTATGTAGCTTAAGCTATCCTCAAACTCATAGCAATCTTCTTTCTGTAGCCACTTGAGTGTTGAGATTATAGGTGTACACAACAACTCAGTCTTAATATCATAATTCAAACTCTAGTCATAGGGGAAGAAAAAGAAATAAAAGACATGCAGTGAAAATGTCATTAAATTCTGTTTATAGGTGACATGATAATGGACATATAATATGCCACAGAATCTATAAAACCTAGAATTAATAAATGTTTACCAACACCACAAGATATAATATCATTGTAAATTGTGAATTGTTTATATATGAACTTACAGTGAATATTAGAATTTGAAATTTATGAAGAATGTCATTTAAAATAATGCCAAAAGGTATAAGTATAGCAAATTTTATAAAGAATATGCTATAACCATAAAACAGGAGTGAAAGAAACCAAGTAAACAGAAATAAAATGTGTTAATGAATTAAAAATCTTAATATTACAAGATATATTGATATCTTTGTGTCCCTATACTCCTCATATACTCAAGACATATTGATATTCCTTTGTGTGATTTATGGCTTCAACTCAACTCCAATCAAAACAACAAATTTTCTGCAATATGTATCTGTTTGTATATGTGATCTAGAATAATGAGCTAGAAAAGTACAACAGTTATGAAAAAGCATAACAAAATCTGGACAATGTCAGAAGATGCTTACTTCAAGACAATATAAAGATGATCAAGGAACTGTAGTACTGGTGAAAGGACAGACATACAGGTCTGTAGACAAGAAAAGGAAATCTAGAAGTAGATCCATATAAGCATTGTTGACTGAATTTTGATGTAGGTCCTTTTCCTGCTTCTGTCAGTAGTTTCACTGAAGCCAGCAGTGAGGAGAGTGACTATAGTATTACCTTCAGTTTGTTTGAAGGCAATCAGCATAGTTTCAAAAAAATGCCCTTCACTTTTCTTGATCCAGCCCTATACTAGCAGCATAAAAATTATTTCAAAGTGTACTGCCCAGCCTCATATAAGAGAAAACAAAATGTTGAATATTTAACAAAGGAACTTTTTTTGAAGATAGGATCTATTAAGTTGTCCATGCTGGTCTTTAACTCCTGGGCTACCAAAATTCTGCAACACCAGCCTTTAGAGTAGCTTAAACTTTAGTAGCCACATGCCACTGCAGTTGGCTTGCCTTAATTTTTGAAACATCCTAAGTGAGTAGGCCTGGCAGTTTGGTTGGGACCTTTGTAGAGGCCCAATTCCACCCTGGAATTCTGCACAATAGTGGGTCCAGAGATATTGAAGGAACATCCGTAGGGAGGAGGCCCTGAAACTGTGCCCTGCTTCATAGTACTGTAAGGAGGTATGATAGTTTGAGTAAGTTTGGCAGTTTGGTTTGGACACTTCCAGAGAACTGACAACTCTGGCCCAGACCACAGTGGTCAGCCTAGACAAAAAACAACAACAACAACAACAAAAACCCCAGAAACTAAAACCAACAAAACAACAACAACAACAACAACAACAACATAAAACAAAACAACCCCTCCCCCCAAAAAAAACATGTACAAAAGAAAAGCCATCAGAATCATAGCAGATTTTTCGAAACAAACCCTGAGGTCAAAGAGAGCCTGGAGTAAAAACATTTTAAGCCCTAAAAGAAAACAAACCTCCAACCTCCAATGATGCATCTTTCAAAATTATCCATGAAAATTGCCTAGGAAATAAGATACTTCTACAACAAAGAACACTTAAGAAACTTCATGAATACCAAATCAACACTCCAAAACATTCTAAACAATATTCTAGAAAAAATATAACAAGGATCAGAACTCCGTAAGACCTAACAAACTGAAGCCTTTAGGCAAGGCAAGAAATTAAATGGAAAGGGGGAGAAATTTAAGAGATAAAAGAGCTAATAATAGAACAAAAATCATGACAAGAATAAATCAATACATATTAGTTATAACTATCAGTGTTAATGGCCTCAATTTACCAATCAAGAGAAATAGATTAGCAGAATGGATTAAGAAGATCCAAAAGTATAGTGTATTCAAGAAACACAATTAAGAAAGAAATTGATAGTCTGAAAGTAATAGGATAAAAACAATTCTCCATGCACAGGAAATCTCAAAAAAACAAAAAGCAGACAAACAAAAACCCCAGAAGTAGAAGTGGCTATCTTCTTTACAGATAAAGTAGATTTCACACCAAAACTAATTTCGAGAGACAAAGGTCATTACATTCTTGTACAAGAAACAATCCGAGAGGAAGAGATGACATTCATAAATATTTATGCACCAAATACAAGTGCAACCAATTATATGAAACAAATGTTGAACAACAACAGTTAAATAAACACTAATATAATACTAGTGGGGAACTTCAGGACCCCACTTTTACAAATAGATCAACTGGATAAACAATCAATAATGAAATACTAGAACTGAATCAAACTTTTGAACAAATGGACTTTATAGATATCCACAAAGTATTCTATCCCACAAAATCAGAATACACATGCTTCTCAGCTGCACACAGGTCATTCTCCAAAATAGAACACATGCTAGTTCATAGAACATGCTTAAGTAAATTCAAAGCAATTAAAGTTATCCACTGTTTACTGTTAAGGACATAATGCTTTGAAGTTGGAGGTCAGTAGCAAAAGAAATTCCAAGAACCTCACAAGCATATGGAAATTGAACAAAACTCTCCTGAATGACACAGATGAAATTAAAGAAAAAATTAGAATTTCTACAATTAAATGATAATTCCAATACAATATATAGTAATCTGTATGACACAGTTAAAGCAGTGCCATGAGGAAAATTCATAGCAGTGAATGTTCATACCAGGAAAACAGTGAGCTCAAATAAACATTTTGCTGAATTTCAAGCTCCTAGAAGAACAAGAAGAAGATAACCCCAAAGTTCATTCAAGAGAAGAAATTATAAGGATCAGAATAGAAATAAATGCAGTAGAGACTAAGAGGACGTTACAAAAAAAATCAATAAATTTGAAACAATAAACAAAATCAACAAACTCTTAACCAGCCTTATAAAAAAAAAGGGAAGAAAAGGCTCAAATTCATTAAATGAGGACCAAAAAGGATGAAACAACAACAGATCCAACACAATTCCAGAGAACAATCGACACCTACTTTGAAAATATGTACTTTAATAAGTTGGAAAACACAGAAAAATGGACAGATTTTCTAGGCACGTATGAATTATCAAAGTTGAACAAAGAAAATATAAGAGTTATAAATACTCCAATATCAATATGTGAAATTGAAAATGTAATTAAAATCCTACCAATGAAGAAGTGCTGGTCTTGATTCAATGATGAATGCTACTGGAAATTTAGGGGAGAGCTAATGTCACTTTTCTTAAATTCTAATAAAATTGAAAGGGAAGCAATACTCCCAAATTCATTCCTGGAAGCAAACATTACCTTGATTCCAAAGGCAGATAAAAACCCAACCAAAAAGAGAAGTACAGGCTAATCTCCTTAATGAATATAGATGCAAAAATCCTCAATAAGGTACTGACAACCAATACAGAGGATCATCAAAAAGATCATATATATGACCAAATTGGATTCACCCCAGGGATACAAGGATGTGTCAACATGTGTAAATCACTAAGTATACTACATTATATTAATAGAGTAAAGGGTAAAAAATGGATGAAGATCTCAATAGATGCAGAAAAATCATTCAAAAACCCAATACTTATAATTACAGCTCTGTAGAAAATTGTAATAGATAATCTTTATCTCAACTTGATAAAAGCTATTTATGAAAATTCTACAGCAGGCATCACACTAAATGGTCAAAAACTGAAATCTTTCATGGTATAATGAAGAAGAAGTCAAGGATGTCCACTATCACCACATTTGTTCAATAGGGTTCTGGAAACATTAGCCATAGCAATTAGACAAGCAAAAGAAATACAAGAATTAAAGATAGGAAAGGAAGAAGTTAAACTGTTATTATTTACTGAGGTTATGATACTGTACATAGAAGAACCCAGTCAAAGGTCTGAAAAACTTAATTGCCAGATTCTGTAGAGTAGCTGGATACAAGATCAATACTTGGAAATAAACAACCTTCTTTTACGTGAATAAAAGACTCACTGAGAGAGAAATTGGGGAAACAATTTCTTTCACAATAATATCCAAGAAAGAAAAATATCTGGGAATCAATCTACCAGAGGAGATTAAAGACCTCTACCCTGAGAACCACAGCACTCTAAATAGGTTATCAAAGAGGATATCAGAAAACAAAGTGATGTATCTTATTCCTTTTTAGGAAGAACCAATATTTTCAAAATGGTCATATTCCCAAACTACTATACAGATTCAATGCAATTTCAAGTAAAATCCCAGAAGCATATTTTTCAGAACAAGAGAAAATAATCCAAAAATTAATCTGGAATCAGAATAGACCGAGGATAGCAAAAACAATTACAGGTAACAGACATGGCAGGGAGTATCACAATCTCCAAGTAGAAATTATATTGCAAAGCCACTATGATAAAAACACCATGGCACTGGGAAGGGAACACACCTGAACGTCAATGGAACAGGTTAGCAGATGTAGAAACAACTGCAAATATACTAAGCCACCTTATCTTTGACAAAGGAGTCAAACATTGTCAATGGAAGAAAGATAACCTCTTTAAAATATGATGCTGGAAAAACTGTGATTCAACCTCCCAAAGATTAAAGTCAGATCTATGCATTTCATCATGCACAAAACTAAAATTAAAATTCATTATAAACCTAAATATTAAAATGGAAACACTAAACCTTGTGGAAGATAGGTTAGGTAGAACTCTTGAAGACATTTTGCTTAGAAGAATATTATGAACAAAGCTTCAGATGCACAGGAATTAGCACAAAGAATGAATAACTGGGATCTCATTAAAAAGTTTTTGCACAGCAAGATAAACCACCAACAGAGTGAAAAATCAGCCTACAATGTGAGCAAAAATTTTTACCACCATTCCTCAGATAAGATCTATTATCTACAATATGTGAACAAGTTAAAGTGTTGGCGCCATTGCAGTACCACCGGGGTTTGAGCCCACTGGCCTCCAGGCCCACACTGGAAGAGCATCCAGGGACTGAGTATAACAGTGGGCAGTGCTGCGGCGGTAGTGGTCGGCACCATTGCAGTTGCACTGGGTTTAGAGCCTGCTGGCCTCCAGGCCCACGCTGGAAGAGCGCGTAGGGACTGAGTATAACAGCGGGCCGTGCCGCAGAGGTGGCAGTCGCACCACATTGGAGCCTGCCTGCCTCCAGGCCCATGAGGGAAGAGCACACAGAAACTAAGTATAACAGCAGGCAGTGCCATGGAGGCAGCAGTCAGCACCATTGGAGCCTGCTGGCCTCCAGGCCCATGCTGGAAGAGCGCTTAGGGACTCAGGACAACAGCGGGCAGAGCCAGGAAAGGGGAAGACAGCGCCATCTCATCCACGGAAGGCCAGGGTCTGCCTTTCTCCACGTCAACTGCAGAAGCACATCCAGGGACTCTGTACTGGTGAGTAGGTGGGCCTGTTGGAACGTCAGCCAGTACCACTGCAGCTTCACAGGGCCTGCAGCCTACTGGCCTCCAGGCTGGTTGCACAAAAGAGCCCAGGGACTCTGTATTGGTGAATAGGCAGGCCTATTGGAACCTCAGGCTGCACCACTGTAGCAGTGCAGGATCCAGAGCCTCCTGCCTCTACGCAGATGGGAGAAGGTGTTCTGACTGTATTGTTTGAGTGTCTCATATGGTGTGCCAGAACTAGGGGTTTTTATTTAGGTCTCAATACAGACTGTAAAGAACAACCCAGGAAACACTGATATTTTAAGGGTCCTAAATATTAGAAGGAAAGAGACTTGGCATACACATCACCAGAAAACAGGGCAGGTACAAAGCCAAAAACAATAGCAACGACTAAAACTCAGAGATGAGGAAACACTCAAAGTCTCAGATACAAAGATCCTCACCTCAAGGTAACACAGGGGGAAGGGAAATAGAGCAGTTTGAAGGTCAGTCTCCAGGGTCTTCAGAAATGGTAACCAAGGCAGATCTAGTAAAATGGAAATCAGAACTGATCTCTGAGGTGAAATCAGAGATATTGGACACGGTCAACATTATAATTAATAAAGCTAAAGAGGAAATCATCGAATTGACAGAATCCAAGAGAGCAAAAACAATGGAACCTTTTAAACACGTACAAGCAGAGGTCCAGGAAATCAAGAAAGTGAAAGTTTATGCAATAGGATGAATATGGCAGAATACCAAATTTCAGACGTAGAAAACAGGATCTCAGCCAATGAACAGGAAAGGCATAGTCTATGGAAAAAGGCCAGGGATAATGAAAGATCAATCCAGGAACTCCTAGATGATTAAAGAAGAATAACATAAGATTGATGGGAGTCACTGAGGAATCAGGAGACAATGGTAAAGATATTAAAAATACTACTCACAGAGATAATGGCAGAAAACTTCACAGGAAAAGGAAAGAATTGGACATACAAACATCAAGCATACAGAACTCCACACGCCTGTGACATGAAAAAAATCTACACCTAGGCATATAATTATAAAAGTTCCAGATATCCAAAAAAAGAATGAAATACTGAAAGCAGCCAGAGAAAAGAAAACAAGTACATACCAAGGGAAGCCCATCAGGATCACAGCAGACTTTTCAACTCACAGTCAATGCAAGAAGAGCCTGGAGTGAAGTGTTTCAAGCCATAAAGGAAAATAACTTCCAACCCAGACTGATGTATCCTACAAAATTATCCTTCAAAATTGACTGGGAAATAAGATACTTTCATGACAAAGAACACCTGAAAAACTTCACAAATATGAAACATCTGCTCCAAAACATTCTAAAGAATATCTTGGAGAAAAGTAAGGAAAGTTACAAATCCATGAGACATAAATGAGTCAACCCATGAGGCCAAACAAGAAACTGATGGGAAAAGGGAAAAAGTAGAATAACAGAGCCAAGAACAGGAAAACATGGTAGCACTAAATTTGTCTCTGTAAGGCATAACCATTAATGTCAGTGGACTCAATGCACCAATTAAGAGATATAGACTAGCAGAGTGGATGAAGAAGCGGTTCCTTCAATCTGCTGCATACAAGAAACATACCTAATTCCGAAAGAAACCCATGGACTGAAAGTAAAGGGGTGGAAAACAATACTGCATGTGACAGGAAACAGCAGAAAAGGAGGAGTGGTGATCTTATTTGCAGACAGAATAGACTTCAAACCCAAACTGACAGAGATAAAGATGGACACTTTATTTTAGTACAGAAAAATATCCAAGGGAAATAAATAACAATCTTAAATATGTATGCATTGAATTCTAATGCACCCAACTATATAAAACAAACATTAACGGACTTAATAAACCAGATAAACTCCAATACAATAATAGTAGGGGACCTCAATACCCCCCTGTCACAAAGATACAGATCGACTGGACAAAAAGTCAATAAGGAAATACTTGAGCTAAACCAGACTCTTCAACAAATGGACTTAATAGATGCCTACAGAGTATTTCACCCCACAAAGTCATAATTTACATTCTTCTCAGCTGCTCATGGATCATTCTCCAAAATAGGCCATGTCCTGGTTCATAGAACAGGTTTAAGCAAATGCAAAGGGATTGAAGTTTTCTCTTGTATACTGTCGGACCATAGTACCCTGAAATTGGACCTGAATAGGAAAAGAAAGCCCAGGATCCTCACAAATACATGGAAACTGAACAAAACTCTGCTGACAAACCAAAAGGTCACAGAAGACATTAGAAAAGAAATTGAACAGTTCTACAAACTAAACAATAACCCCAATACAACATATAGAAATTGATGGGACACAATGAAAGCAATTCTATGAAGAAAATTCATAACAGTGAAGGCCCACATCCAGAAAACAGAGCAAGCTCAAATAAACAATTTAATGCTGAACCTTAAGTGACTAGAAAGAGAGGAGCAAGATAAACCCAAAGCTCGCCACAGGCAAGAAATTATAAGGATCAGGGCAGAAATTAATGCAATAGAAACTAAGAGAACAGTATAAAAAATCAGTGAATCAAAGAGTTGGGTCTTTGAGAGGATAAACAAAATGGATAGAACCTTAACCAACCTTTTTAAACAAAGGAAGGAAAAGGTTCATATCTTTGCTATCAGGAATGAGAACGGAGAAATTACTACTGACCCAGAGGAAGTCCAGAGGATAACAAACACCTACTTTGAAAATTGATACTTAAAAAAAATAAAAGAGTAGAATAAATGGATAGATTTCTAGACACATATGAACTCCCAAAGCGCAATAAAGAAGATATAGAAATGTTAAATACCCCAATAACAATCTGTGAAATTGAAAATGTAATTCAAAACTTGCCAACAAAGAAAAGCCCTGGACCTGATGGTTTTACTGCTGAATTCTATAAAACTTTTAAAGAAAAGTTCATGCCTCTACTTCTTAAACTCTTTAATGAAATTGAAAGGGAGGCATTACTCCCAAACTCATTCCTGGAAGCAACCATTACCCTGATTCCAAAAGCAGAGAAAGACCTAACCAAAAAGAACTACAGGCCAGTGTCCCTAATGAATATCAATGCAAAAATCCTCAATAAGATACTGGCAAACAGAATAGAGAGAATTATCAAAAAGATTATACACCCTGACCAAGTTGCATTCATCCCAGCGATGCAAGGATGGTTCAAAATATGTAAATCAATAAATGTTATACACTATATTTACAGGCTCAGGGACAAAAAACATATGGTCATCTCAATTGATGCAGAAAAAGTGTTTGACAAAATACTACACCAATTTATGTTCAAAACCCTACAGAAGATCGGAAGAGATGGTCTATCTCAAACTGATAAAAGTTACCTATGAGAAACCGTCAGCCAGCATCATACTAAATGGTCAAAATTGAAACCTTTCACACTAAGATCAGAAACAAAACAAGGATGTCCTCTCTCATAACTTCTGTTCAATATAGTTCTGCAAACATTAGCCATAGCAATTAGACAAGAGAAAGAAAAAAAGGAATAAAGATAGGAAAAGAGGAAGTTAAATGGTCATTATTTGCTGATGACATGATACTCTATCTAGAGGATCCTAAAAACTCAATTAAAAAACTGCTGGACCAAAGCGCCAATTTAAGCCACGTAGCTGGTTACAAGGGCAACATTAAAAAATCAATAGGCTTTGTATACACAAACAGTAGACCCACTAAGATAGAAATTGGGGAGTCAGTCCCTTTCACAATAGCACCCCAAAAAATAAAATATCTAGAAATCAATCTAACAAAGGAGGTGAAAGACCTCTACTCTGAAAACTATAGCACTCCGAAAAAGGAAATAGAAAATGATATCATGAAATGGAAAGACATACCTTGTTCCTGGGTAGGAAGAACCAATATTGTCAAAATGGCTATACTCCCAAAACTACTATACAGATTGAATGCAAACCTGATTGAAATCCCAACAGCATATTTCACAGATCTAGAGAAAAAAATTCAAACTTTCATCTGGAACCACATAAGACCTAGAATAGCAAAAGCAATTTGAAGCAACAGGAATATGGTGGGGGTTATTACAACTCTGAACCTGAAACTATACTATATTGCCACTATGATAAAAACTTCACGGGACTGGAAAGTAACAGACCTGAGGATCAGTGGAGTAGACTAGAAGACCCAGAAACTACTCCAGATACTCTGGGCCACCTCATCTTTGACAAGGATCCACAAATCTTCAACGGAGGAAAGACAGTCTCTTCAAAAAATGGTGCTGAAAAAACTGAGCTTTATCCTGCCAAAGACTAAAGCTAGACCTAGCTCTTTCACTGTGTACCAAGCTAAAATCAAAGTGGATAAGAAACTTATATATTAAAACATACACTGTGAACCTGCTGCAAAACAGGTTAGGTAACACTCTTGAAGACATTGTCTTAGGGATAGACTTCTTGAACAAAACCTCTATAGCACAGGAATTGGCTGAAGAAATCAGAAAATGGGACCTCATTCTTTTAAAAAGCTTCTACACAGCAAAAGAAACCAATAACAGAGCAACAAGGAAATCAACAATGTGGCAAATCTCTTTACCAGCTGTTCCTCAGACAAAGAGCTACTATCTAGAATATATAAAGAGCTAAAAAAAAAATCAGCCCACCTGACTGTAAATACCCAATTCAGAAATGGGCATCTGAAATGAACAGATACTTTTCAAAGGAAGAAGTAAAAGCAGCTAAGAAGTATAGGAAGAAATGCTCAACATCATTAGTCATTTGAGAGATGCAGATGAAAACAACATTGAGATTTCATCTCACTCTACAGAGAATGCCTGCCATTTCAGAGTTAGCCAGCAATAAATGTTGGTGAGGCTGTGGAGAAGGAACCCTTCTCCACTGTTGGTGGGACTGTAGACTCGTACAACCCCTATGGAGAACAGTTTGGAGATTCCTCAAAAATCTGGGATTGGAGGTCCCATTTGACCCACCCATCACTCTGCTAGGTATATACACAAAAAGAATTAAAAATCTCATATTACAGTGACATATGTGCACCCATGTTTATAGCAGCTCAATTTTTGATTGCTAAATCTTGGAAGCAACACAAATGTCCATCAACTGGAGACTGAATAAAAAAGCTGTGGTTCTTCTACAGAATGGAGTACAACTCTGACATGAAAAATGATAAGTTTGAATCATTTCTACTTAAATGGACATACCTTGAGGATATCCTCATAATGAAATAGAGGTCCCAGATATGTAAATATTGCATCTTTTCTCTGGTATGAGAAAGTAAAGATGTAAATGAGTTCTAGAATTGTTTGATTATATATTGTAAAATAGAAAATACTCAAAGTGAAATAGGGTGAAGGGAAAAATAATGAGATTATAACAAAAAAGTCAAGAAACAGTTTATGTGTATCAGGCGGTGGTAGGTTGGGTAGGGCTATTAGAAATAAATGAGAATTAAGTTGTGTCATATACTGGTACAAATTCTCATTGAGTGCAATCATGATATGTGTATGTAATGTACCAATAAAGATTTCAATTAAAAAAAGTTATAAAATCAGACCCTCCAAATTTAATGATTCAGTTTAAAAGTGAGCATCTGAATGTTACAGGACTGATCATCTTCTGGCACAAAACCTGTATGTTGAATGCGATTATTATGTGTATTCATCGTGTACCAAAGAAGTCTAAAAAAAAAGGTGAGCATCTGTAAGAAAGAGGCATTTTTCAGATGAAGCAGCAAACAAACATGAAAAAATGTTTTACATTGCTGGTCATTCTAGTGCTGCAGATGAAGACATTCCTGAGATTCCACCTCATTCCAGATTAAGGAAATGACTTCTATGAAGAAATCCATCACATGTTCTTGAGATGAATAAAGAAAATATGAGGGTTTTTAAAAAAAAAATAAAATTGAGTATTACTTAGCCACAAGGAATGATCAATTAGAGACATTTATACTTAAATGGATGTACCTTGAGTGTATACAGTGGTTTCAGCACCTGTCCTGTAAGAGCAAGGGCCCAGGTTTGGTCCTCTGTAACCACGTACAAAAATGCTGGACATGGAGACTCATGCCTAGCAGCAATCAGAACCACATACCACAGTGCAGGCGTGGTGGCTCATGCCTGTTATCCCAGCACTTGGAAGGCAAAGATAGGAAGATTGCTCTAAGTTTGAAGCTCTTCTAGGCTACATAGTGACCTCTGGGCCAGCTTGAACTTCAAGGCAGACCCTTTCTCAAAAAAAAAAGTTAAATAAATGGGACACAGGTTTGTAAATAGCATGTCATTTTCCTAGTATGAGAAACTGAAAATGGAAATGATTTTCAAAATGTATGATAGGTATTGTGATATAGGAAGAAAATGTTCAAAGGGAAAAGGGAAACAAAGGATAGGGGAAAATTAAAGGGAAGAAAAATTTGATGGCAAGACAGTGCTTATTTATATCGGGGGTGGCAGTTGTAGGGAAGGCAGGGGAATGGAAAAGTCATCAAAATGTATCATGTACAGGTATATATTCTCAGTGATGAATGTGTTCACAATGTATATAGAAATGTAGCAATAAAATCATTTCAGAAAAGAAAACTTCAGTAGCATGGGAACTACCACAGAGAGTCAACAACTGGGATCATATTATTAAAAAGTTTCTGCACAGCAAGAGAAACCACCAACAAAGTAAAATGACAAATCTATAATATGGGAAAAAATATTGCCAGCTTTTCTTCAGATAGAGACTACCATATAAATATATAAAGAACTTGAAAAAATTAATCCTCCCAAATTAAAAAGCCCAATTCAAAAATGAACATCTGAAATGAACATTTTTCAGATGAAGTAGATACAGTAAAAGTATTATTAAAAATGTTCAACATAACAGATCATTTGAGAGATAAAGATGAAAACAATATGAAGATTCCGTCCTACTCCAGAAAGTGTGACTGTTATCAAGCGGAGCCATGGGGAAAATATAATTCTTCTCCACTGTTGCTGGGGTATAGATGATAGAACCACTGGAAATGAGTGTGCTGATTCCTCAAAAAACTAGAATTAGCAGTCCCATTTAATCCTGCTATTTTCCTGTTGAGTATACTCACAAAAGGGTTAAAAGGATCATAGCACTGCATTATATGTGCACCCATGCTTTTAGTGTTAGAGCTTGTAACAGCTAAAGCTTAGGAAGTACCTAGTAGCCTATCAGTTGATGAGTGGATAAAGAAGATATGGTTTTTCTATAAAATAGAGTGTTATGCAGCCATAAACTAAGATAAATGACACATTTATAACTAAATGGATGGACTTTGAGGTCATATGCAAAAGTGAAGTAAATAGGATACAGATGTGTAAATACTGTATAATTTCTCTAGCATGAGCTACTGAAGGTGTGAATGAGGTCCCAAATGTATGATAGGTATTGTGAAATGGGAAAAATATGTTCAAAGCGGAACAGAGACGGTTAGGTAAAGTAAAGAAGAGAAAGAAATTTAATGATAAAAAAGAAAAAAATGGAAACAAAGCTCATGCATATAGGGGTTGGTGGCTGAAGGAAAGGTAAGAAAATGGGAAAAAGTGAGAATCAAGATATATCACCTAGAGGTATGAATTCTCAATGATGAATGTGACCATAATGTATACCTAAAATGTTCCAAAAAATTTAACAAAGGAAAAAAATGAAGAAAAATCTTGCTATTTTTATTGTTTTTTAAAATTATCAAAATACAATAGTACAAATTTGTTGTCAACCTTTTTAAAGTATATAACTGAGTATATATAACTGAGCATAACTCAGAATAACTGAGTAATTCATAGTCAAGTCTGTGATTCTTGTTCTTGTCATCTCAAATCTCCTTCTAGGCCTTTGTAGTGTATTTTTTATTTCACTTATTTTGCTTTTCAAATCCAAAGTATTAATTTGATTCTTTAAAAAATTTTTTCTATTTTATTTTGTTTTTCTACTTATTCAGTCATTTTTAGTTTCTTTTGATTATTGAATTATAATTAGTTTTTAATGTGTGTTCATAACATCTTTGAAGTCTTGGCACACAAAAAATTGTACTAAGTGTTTCTTTTTTTCATTTTTTTTGCACATTCCTTTCAATTTTAGAATTATAAGACAACACAAATTATAAACTGGATTCTTTATCATTTAAAAACTTATTTTTAGGGCTGGGGATTTAGCTCAGTAGTTCTGGTACCTGCCTTGCAAGTGCAAGGGCCCGGGTTCAATCCCTTGTCACCACATGGATACTACACCCAGCAGGAAACAGTACCACATACCATAGTGCCCAGCGTGGTAGCTCACACCTGTAATCCCAGCACTTGGGAGGCAGAGGCAGGAGGATTGCTGTGATGTGAGTTTGAGGCTGAGCTCAGGGCCAGCCTGAACTACAAAGCAAGACCCTGTCTCAAATAAGAAATTATTTTTACTTTTATTTTAAATTCAAATCTTTATTGGTACATTATGAATACACATCATCATTACATCCAACATTGAGAGTTTGTACCAGAATATGACATGACTTGATTCTTATTCAAACTTATATCAATGTGTATACAAATTTGTATCTAAGTGAATTAAAAATCTGTACCTTTATCCATTCTGCTTTATTGACCCACACGATTGGTATCCAATCCTGTACCCAGGAAATTTTAATTCCTGTATTTGAATCATATTATTGTGCTTCTATCACCTGATCTCTGATGACTATTTTTCAGAGTGGGAAAATCCACTTCTTCTCAAGTTGCTCTTTCCTTTATAGACTGATTCCTTTGCAACTGAGTTGTGTCATGTAGAACTGAGATGTTTATATTTGGTTACTCTTAAAAGGTTGGTGATTTGGGGGTTTTATTTTTGGGATCAACTTTGGATAAATTATTTCTCTCTTGTATATGATATAAGTTGTGTATGGTTTTTTCTGTCAGGTTCAACACTAAGAGTTTTTATTTTTGTTGTTATTCTTAAAAACCAAAATTATTTTCTATCTTTTTAATTCCTTTGGTAATGGTGTAGGTCAGTGGGGCTGAACCTATGGGACGTATGCTGCAACAGGGTGTCTATCATTGAAAGCTCACTGCTCTATACTCTTATTGTATTTCTGAGATTCTTACAGCTAGAAATATAAAACCACAATCCAGGATGCTAATAACAAAATTAATAACTATTACTCTGTATTGAACTCTTAATAGGTGGCATGCATATTACAAAATATCTATGATAATGGTATATATATAGCAGTTGTGGTGGCTTCCTCCTTAATTCCAGCACTCAGGAGCCTAAAGTAGGAGGATTAGCATAAATTCAAGGTCAGCCTGAACTGCACAGTGAGACCCTGTCTCAAAATGGAAAGAAACAAAAACAAAAACAAAACACACCAGTATGTGAAGAAATTGAGGTTTAGAGACATGTTTATGTGCTATATCTACACCTATGAAGAGACTGTTAGGCCAGAAGTTGAACTGAGGTTTGCTTGCATTTAAACTCTTCAGTGTGTTGCAGTTGGCTGGCATGAAGGACAGTGGCAGGTAAGCCTTCTGTGTTCTATGTGTTCTAGTCCTACTTATATTAACATTACATTAATGTTTCTGGCAACAATATCATAACAATGGCTTAAAGTTATATTCAACTAAAGCCTAAAAATTTTAATAAGACCATAAATGCGTGAGCTTCTATCTCATCTGGTCTTCCCATATTACCTTACAAAACTAGCTTTCAATATAAGTTGAAGAACTTCATAAACATGTCTTTGTCTTCCATCTTGTGGATTTTGGCCCAGTTTTTAGGTTGCCAAGATAGTTTCCTATTTCTGTCTTTCATCAGTGATATGAACTCTTTTTTCCAGGTATATGATCATCTGCATGTTTGACAAATATCCTTGCTTTGTGTTTAGTTTGCCATTGATACAGTTGCAAATGGATAATAGTTGAATAACGATTCCATGCAGTATTTTTTTCAAAATTTTGAAAGGTTTTCCAAAGCCTAAGATATATGTTTGGCCATGTTCATTTTTTTTCTTTTCTTTTCTTTTTTTTAAATCTTTATTGGTACATTAAATATACACATCATGATTGCACTCCATAATGGGGATTTGTACCAGTATAAGACACAACTTAATTCTCATTTTTTCCCATAGCCCCACCCACCCTACCACCCCCCATATACATAAAATTTGTTTCCTTACTTTTTTGTTACAATCTCAACATTGTCCCCTTTCACCTTATTTTA
>PVIR01000433.1:0-107053 GCA_004026965.1 Petromus typicus
GCATTGTATGTTATATATTGTGAAATAGAAAATGCTCAATGTAAAATAAGATGAAAGGGGACAATGTTGAGATTGTAACAAAAAAGTAAGGAAACAAATTTTATATATATGAGGGGGTGGTAGGGTGGGTGGGGCTATGGGAAAAAATGAGAATTAAGTTGTGTCTTATACTGGTACAAATCCCCATTATGGAGTGCAACCATGATGTGTATATTTAATGTACCAATAAAGATAAAAAAATTAAAAAAAAAAGAAATGGGTTGTGAAAGCCAATCTGATGGAATGTCAGATGGAAATAGGGAAAAAGGTGCTAGGAATACTTGGAAATATTTAGAAAGCTTGCAGCCTGCCCATACAAAGAGGAATCATTAGGGTAGGAAACCAAGAGTATGACCAAGCAGCTCTCATCTAAAGAAATTAGCATGGATCAAAGGGTACAAGGCATTTTTCAGTATTATTCATCAGGACAATCAAATAAAGACTCCAAAGTTATTTCAAAAGTCTTCAAGGCCGGGGATTTGACTCAGTTGTTCCTGTGCCTGTCTTGCAAGCACAAGGACCTGGGTTTGATCCCTGGTTAACCACATACAATACTGGGCATGGAGACTCATGCCAGTAGCAATCAGTACTACATACCACAGTGCCTATAATCCTAGCACTTGGCAGGCAGATGCAGGAGGATTGCTGTGATGTGAGTTTGAGGCTGAGCTCAGGGCCAGCCTGAACTACAAAAGCAAGACTCTGTTTAAAAAAAAAAAAAAAGTCTTCAGAGTTGTTCCTCCCATCACAGGCCCAGAGAACAACTGGAAGGGGAAGATTTTCAGGGAAGCACCCTTAGGATCTAAGCGTTTATAGTCTCTTATATCCTTGGGACTTCACTCCATGCTCCTTGGCTTCTTGGCTACTTCAGCTGTGACTCAAAGGGGCCCAGGTGTAAATAACACCATGTCCTCAGAGGGTACAAATAGAAGACTTGGTGACACTTTCCATGGTGCTAGCTCGAAAAGAAATGTGCACAAGCTATAGAGGACACTGCAGCCTTCACCTCGATGTTATACAGTGTGTCAGCCCACCTAGAGACCAAACCCAAGTTCCCCAAAGAAGACAAAGCCTAGGGGCACAATGGAAATGGAGCCACTTCAAATACCTCAGAACTGTAGGGCCAACAGTATTTAACTACAGCCAGGGAAAGCTGCAGGTCTGAATCTTCAGCCAGAGAGCCTTGCTGGATGTGGGAGCCAAACAAAGCCATTAGACTAGAGGACTACCTAAGGACTTGGCACACAACCTAATACCAATGGGGGCCATGGAGTCAGAGGAAATTATTTTCTGGCTTGAAAACTTAACATTTTCTCTGTTGGGTTTTAGTTTGACTTCAGTGGGACCAGTTATCCTATTTGTCCTGCTTATATCTCTCGTGTGGAACAGGGGCTTCTATCTTACACTGGTTACCTGTTGGCTATATGGTAGGTAGTAACAAAACCTGTTAATATCATAGGTTCACAGCTGCAGAAGAATTTGTCTTGGGATGAATTATGCCTTGAGTGTCATCCATATCTGATTCATATAATCTGGACTTTGGCATTTTGAGTTAGAGGTGGAACACCAACTTTTACAGCTACTAGAATGGTATGAATCTATTTTACCTATGAGAAGGGACACACAATGGGGGCCCCAGAGCTGGTTCACTGATAGTTTGAATGTGCCCCCAAGTTCTTGCACTGAAAACATGAGACCTTTAAGAAGGGATTAGAACATGAAAGCTCTGCACTCAAGAGTAGATCGCTCAGTCATCACAGGGGTGAGTTAGTACTGTGCAGCAGGGTCAACTCAGAAGGAGGAGTTCAGCTTCTTTCCCTCAGTCCCTTCCCCTGATTTTGGTTTTATTTTGTTCTTGGTTTGCCCATCTGCCATCTGCTAGGGTAAGACACAAGAGACAATAGCTTTGATGTCTGACTTCCCATCCTCCAGAATTAGAAGACAATAAATTTTGTTCTTTCTTGATTACAGTCTATGACTCTCCATTATGACAACCCAGACAAGGTTAAGACAATGTTTTCATGCTCTCTTTTCTCTATGCCTTGCCACACATAGAGATAATCCTGAAAGATATACGGGGAAGGTGGCCAAGTCTCTCTGCATCTGGGTTTCCGTCTTCACCAAATGACAGCATGATGGAGAACCACTCAACGGCTCTTCACCTCCTCCTATTACAGAGAAGTAAATATTTTCTTTGAGTTATTTTAGAACAGTGGTTGGCCTACATTAACAAACAGCTCTAGTCCATCATACTTATTGAACTATACAGAAGGCTAATGTTTCCTCAAGCTCCGGGCTCAGCAGCTCCATTCCCTCAATATCTTTCTTTATCACCTTTGGCACTTCTATTCTGTAGCTTTCTTTGTTTCCATGAAATTTTCCCTAACCTCAGAGAAGATATTTCATAGCCTTCTCAAATTATCTCTTTTGGGTTTCAAGAGCATGGAACAAATTAACCTTGTGAACTCCTACTTGAGCAGATACCAGCAGAACTTTATCACACTTGGCCCCCCAAAAATGCCCAACCTTGGCCTTGAATTCATTTCTCTACCTTGTTTAGTTTTCTTGAGCAATCTTTGCTAAGATTTTTCTGCCCTTCAAGGGTAAATGATGCATTGTTTCTGATATTGCTAAACTGAGGGCTATGTTGGAAGTTTGAGGCATGAAAAAATATTTAACCAATGTTATCTATTCTTCAGGCCTTCAGGAGGGTTGCACTAAAATGCCAGGGCTCTACTTTTGAACATCAGACATGATGTCTAAAGCAAAATTAGCAAGTGAGTTCTCAAACTTTACACAAATGGCAAAAATACATTCTTGCCACCCTGAACTATAGTCTAATGTCCATGAGATTCTGTCTGAATCAAGATGAAAAATCTCACAGAGGTAATGCGGGGAGTAACTGAGATGTTCAAACTCTTTTACTAAAGTACACTGGGTTCAGGCACTGGTGCCTTTTGATGCATGTATGGGAGACAAACTGTACTGTATATTCAGTTTGGCCCAATTGCTTGGCCTGAGAGCAGCAAGAGTATCTTATTTTGTGTCTGTTCTCCTCCAAGAAAATAAAAGGAGATATTAGGGCTTTTCCCTTTCATAATTCCAAGTGAATAAAAGACAAAGACAGGAAAGGTATTATGGGTAAACTTAACAGATACATTAGGCCTTAACTCTCACTTGAATTGTTTTCACCCAGAAATATCGCTGCTAACATTTAGCGAGAATTTGGTAGATGAGGCCATCGCTTTGTTGTGGCATTTTTATAATTTAACGTGCTCTTTGTTGGAAGGCAAAGACCCCCCTCTGTGGAAAGCAATGGTAAAAGCATCGCCTGTTCTCAGGCTCCCTGTTCTTTATGCTGGACCTTGGAATCAGCTTCTACAACCTACTACTTTGCTTTCCAGACCTGCAATGACTCTGAATGTATTCAGAATATAAAGAGTCTAATCATTAGACCTTTTTCCTATTCAGTGACTTAAAAGACCTATAAGCTGAAGTTATATCAGTAGGGAATGGTCGCACTCTACTTTCATTTCTCAGAGTTTATTTCTTCTCGGAGAAGAGAACCAATTTGCCTCCATATATCACTACTACATCGTAAAGCCAAAACCATCTCATCAACCTAACCTCTGCCGAGCAAACACACTAGCAATGGAACTCCAGGAAAAATACCGCTGGTGTTTACATCCACTGCCACACTTCTCAGAACCAGCTGACATCTATTCACTCAGCAGCATTCGGAAACAGGGAGATTTTCGTATGCTCAATATGACAATCAAATAACAGATCTAAAACGGTTTTCATAACATAACAGCATTTCAGCAGGACGCATGTTTCTTTCTGTGAAGGGACTCTGTAGCACCAGAACAAATGGGTGCCTTGATTGCATATCTCAGATCAGAGAGCATAAGTCTGCAGTAAGCGTCAGACTGTCCTCATAGGACACTTCCTTCAAAACACCTCGTACGTCTTACAGTGCATGTCCGTACCACGCAACAGAAATATACTGTAGGCCATGTATGATACCGGGGATTGATCCGAAGTCTTCCCGCTGAGTGCCTATTACACTTTATGTTTACATGTCTCTCCCAGGCCATGGGCTCATCAACGGCCCTTTGGGGAGGTGACTGGACAAGGAGGATGTGATACTCATCAGTGGATCCGTAAACTGATAAGTTCACAGCTAAACATGACCTGGGAAGGCGCAGCCTGGTTGGAGGAGGTGGTCCCAGAGGGCGTGGCCTAGAAGGGCGTTTCTCCTTTCTCCTCCTCCTTCTCCTCCTCCTTCCAACTCTTTCTTCTTCTCATCACCATGCCATGACCTGTGTTTCTCTGCCATGCCACGCTGCCTTGAAGCGAGCTGACTGTGGACTGGAACTTGCACAAGATGAGCTCAAATAAACTTCCTCCCTCGGGGGCCAGAGATTTAGCTCAGTGGTTCCCGTGCCTGCCTAGCAATTGTAAGATCCTAAATTCAATCCGCGATAACCACATACAACAATCTCAGGAGCAGTGTCACAAAAAAACAAAAAACTTCTCCCTTCCTTAGGCTGTGGTTGAGAATTTTGTCCTAGCAATGAAGACTGTAACTAATGTAGCTAATAAAGAATCTAATACATTAGTTAGAATGTTACATCCCGGGCCCTTTTTATTTTTAAATTTGAGAAAGGTCCGAATAATTCACTGAGTTGCCTGGGCTGGGTTTAAACTTGTGAGCCTTGTGCCTCAACCTCCCAGAGTGATGGAAGTATAGGCACTAGCCATCACACCTGCCTTCCAATACTAAATTTTCTACTGACAATATTAAAAGTGGTAGAATTAATTTCAATAGTATATTTTACTTAACCCAAACCATGTAAAACAATTCCCATATATAGTCACTATTTTAAAATTGATTAATAAACTATTTCATATTGCTTTACTTACATTAATTCATCAAAACATATTGTATATTTGATACTTATAGTACATCTCACTTTGGGCTAGTGAACATCACTAACAGTTCAAGTGTTCAACAGCCACATATGGCTCCTAGTTACCGTATGTTTATGGAACTACAGCTAAAGTCCACACACTTTCTGTTTGGCGTGATGACTCTATTTGTGATTTTCCTGGAAGGTCCCCACTACCTCTCACCCCTTCCCTTAGCCAGCCCTAATCATAGTGTGAACTCAGAGTCTTTATTCACCATGTATTTATCTGCTGTCTGTGATGTTTGCAGCAGTTCTCTATGGACAGAGACTAAAGCATAGACAAGACAGACCCTCTTTCCTCTCCAATAGAGAGTACAAAAGTCACAGACCTGGAAGAACTGATCTTGACTCACTGATGAGATCAGTCCCTCTGTCTTGTTCCCCCCAGCACACATTGCTACTTCACAAAACTTTTGCTAATACTGATTTTTCTCAAGTGATTTTAAGATCCACAGAGGCAGATGTCCCATCTGTCCTACTTGCTGCAGCAACCTAAATACCCATCCAGCACAGGCAGAGCTTCACACAGGCACACTGGCTGGATACAAAGGGGGAGAGGAAAAAAGACGACAAGGACAGAGGGAGGAAGGAAGCACCGGAGAGGAAAATATGAGGGTAAGAAGAAAGGAAGAGAAGGGGAAGGCAGGAAGGAGGAGAGAGAAGTGACCTGGTGGAAGGTGAGACATACCCCTTTTAATACCACAGTTACTCATCAGCAGAATGGTAGAGCCAGTGAGCGGAACTTCTCACTCCAGGTCCCACTCTGAGGCAGTCTTCCGGGAACTCTCCTGAGCTTCCTACAACAGGTACTTCCCTCCTTAGAGTGGCTTATTTACTAAGAGAGTTTATTTTGTGGGTCATCAGACTATTTTCTTTTTTTTTTTTCTTTCATTGTTGTATTGTTCGTTTGTGTTTCTGATATCTTGGAACATGTATCCTAGACCTGAGTTAAGTATTTTTCAAATTTATGACTCAGTCAAGTACCATGAAGTGTTTTTTTTTTACTCTCTTCTTGCCAAAGCCTAGAATTTAGTCCTTCTTTCATTTATACAGCTATGAACTCAGGCAACTTTGTCTGTGCTGAAAGTTTGAAAACTTCCATTCCAACTCCCCAAAATATATACACAGCATAGACTCAGAAGCTATTAACAGTGACTTTATTTATTTATTTATTTTTGAAAAGACAAGGGTGCAGAAATGGATAGCTATTTGGCTCCCATTTCCTGGGGGAAGGTGAAGTGTTTATAAAGTGTGGTTCTGGTACCAGTACCATGGACAGCATCTGGGGGACTTGTCCATATACCAATGCTCAGGCCTGTCCTGATACACTAAACCAGCAACTCTGGGCATAGGGCCAGCCACCTGAGTTTTCTAGAACTCTCCAGGGGATTCTGATACACAGTGCAACTGGAAAACCACAACACTTACATAACCTCTCGCTCTAGGCTTGTGTGAACCGTTATCAGAGACAAAAGTGAATTAGCTCAGTGAACCCTGAGGTCAGGAAGCTCAATATGGTCCTATGAGCAAGTAACATATTGAAAAAGCACAATCAAATCTTAGGTTAATCATATATACATATATATGTTTATATATGTTAAATATGTGTATATCTAAAATTTACAAAGAATGACACAAGGAATTTTTTTAAAATCACAAACACCAAAGATTTGTCGAGTTTCATTGTAAAAGGGAAAAGAATTCACTGGCACTATTTTAAAATCTACATCAATGAAGTGAAATTCCAAGTTGTCTTTCAGTTTTTGTTTACAGTATTTTTAGATCTCCCTCTGCATGCTGTGTTTTCTTTCAGACACACTGCCAGCTTTTGTATCTGTCACCTGGGTTTGAAAATGAGGTTTCTCATCATTTTTAAGCCATTCTAGTTGTCACATGAATTCTTGGTGCATCCGGAAAGTTCTGCGATAGGATGGATTTGAACTCTACATTTAAAAGCATATCAAATGATTACCAATATTTAATTTCATGTTCCTTTAGAAAAAAAAAATCCACTAAAGGCTTTACGGCTCTTCTCTCAGGCCATCCAGTAAATTAAATTTCATATTTAAAAGACTAGACTGAAAGGTTTCTCAGGCTCCAAGTTTTCAATTTTAAATTAAAAAAGAAGAATAAAGGAATGGCATTCAATGAACTGATTTCTCTCAAGAATTTGTTCTTTTCAACCAGAAGATAAACTGAGGCTCTCAAATGATAGGGAGAGAAGGAGGTATTGGAGACAAATAGCACCTTCCTTTCATTTGCTATGTGATTATATATCGCCTTGGGGTTTCTATTGCAAGCAGCAATCATTTATTTATTTTTCTGTCAACATGAATGTGTTCTTGATGACTGAGATGTTGTTTTTATTATTTTTAATAACACTCATTTGACTTTGTTAGGATTTCTGAAAAAAATAGGTTGAAAATAATCAGGAAATGCACCCTCCCACTAGAAAACAGGAGCACAACTTCAAAAAGTCAATTCGCATGGCATTAAGAACAGGGTTGGGGAAAAGACTTGGGCTGGTAACAAACAACAAGGGCATGGTTGTCAACTTTTTAAGTACCAATTGAGCTCTATCCTGCACTTGCTGGATGACCCCTAAAAAAATCCCTAAACTTGGTGTATCTTAGGTCTCTCAACTGTGGAAAGTGCATAGAAATGTTTTCAGTTCTTGGGTTCTCATAGGAGAGGTTCAAACAAGATAGTACATGTAAAATGTATGATAGTGCCTAGTACATGATACCAAATATTTACTGATATTATTTTATTAATAATATTTTAATAACTAGTTTACCTCTAATATGATGTCTTGTTGGGCTGAGGATTTAGCTCCAGTGGTACTGAGCCTAACTTGGAAGCACAAGGCATGAGTTTGATCCCCATTACAGGAAAAAAAAGATAAAATTATGCCTTGTTATGTTCTTTTATGTAGATATATATCAATAGTTTCTATAGCTATATTCACTGACTTGCTACAAAGTTATGAAAACGACAGATGAAGAGAAGACTGGACAAATACATGGGGGAGTTCCAGGGGATGGTACTAGGGAGAGTTCTTGAAATAAGAAGCACCACATTACTCACAGCCATCATTCCAAACACAGATGCTTCCTTCTTCCTTTCTGTACATTGGACCAATCAAACAACACAGGAATAAGTTTCTACCATGTATTAACATGAACCACCAAAGTGTTCTCCTCCCTATGTATTTCCAAGTAGCAGGCAGCTTCACTAAAAGGAAAAGGGTTTTTTTGGTTATGTTTTTTTGAGACAAGGTCTCACTTTTTTTTTAGTTCATGCTGGCCCTGAGCTCAGCCTTGAACTCACAGCAATCCCCCTGCCTCTGCCTCCCAAGTGCTGGGATTACAGGCCTGAGCCTCCACACCTTGCACTGTGGTATGTGGTTCTGATTGCTGCTGGGCATGAGTTTCCATAACAGTGTTGTTATATGTGGTTACTGGGGATTGAACCTGGGCCCTTGTGCTTGCAAGGCAGGTGCTGAGCTACAGGCAAGAACTGAGCTAAATCACCTAGTCCAAGAGAAGGTTTTTTGGCTTTTAGGTTTTTTTTGTTTTTTTTTTTTTTAAATTTTCTTTGTTTTGTTTGTATCAGGGATCGAACTCATAAACTTGCACTTGCGAGTCAGGTGCTGGAACCACTGAGCCACATTCCTGGGGCCCTGAATGAAGAAGAGGTGTGTGTCCTGTCCTCTGAGACTTTTAGGACAGAAATATGCAGCAAGTCAACTTAGTGGTTACATTTTATATTTGCTGAGTATAGATATTTTGATATTTAATGTCAATTGCATGAAAATATGAACATGATAAAGAAATACAGTATATATACACATATCTTGCTTTATATATTACACAATTTATATTACTTCTAGACATATGTGTATGGGCATGTAATTTATAAAAAAGGGTGAATAATCATTAAAGAAACTATGTCCATGGTTGTGATTGGTTATATGTGGTCATTTTACATGTATAGTAATTGACACATATGTTTATCAAGTCTTTAGGAGATGCTTATGGCCCTAGTCCTTTCCTCTTCTGAGTCTTAAACTCATGAAGAAGCAATAAAAATTACAGAGTACTAAAGAGGAAACCTAGGTTCCTTTTCCCCTATTGTAACAGAAAAGAAGAACCTTCCATATCCAGGTCAGAAGAGATACAGGAAGTAGTTGCAGCCTCCAGCCATCTGTGGATTGCTCATACCCCTCATTCTCTGGGTGACAATGTGAAAAGGATCTGACCAAGAGGAGCCCAATGCCTGGTCTCAGGGAGGCAGGCGGTACTATTATCTGTTTCTGTATGTGTCAGTGCGAAAGTTCATGAGGAGGAGGACTTCAAGGAGTGACAGACTATTAGGAAGTTGCTATTCTGATCTTTATTCCCAGGCTCTGTGCACTGGATGAATGGGTTTATTCCTTGGTCCTTTATTTGTCCTCTGCAGGATGCAAATTACTAATTCTATAATTTGCTGTTGCCTCTAAACATAATGAGAATATTTCCCCCTCTCATTAAATACTCTTTCTTCTATAAAATCATTTGCGATGATTATTCAGCATTTCCCTTGCATGATATTCTTTACCTTACACAACTAATCTCCTAAAGTCAGATAATCAGGTTTTAGGAAAATTGTGAAATTACTGTAAATTACACAAACACATCCTCTTTTATCTACTGTTCTGTCCACTTCCTTAAGAGGAATGATTAAAACATACCTGACTGGGTCAACATAGAGAAACATTTGAATTATTTTTTATTTACCATCTAAGAGTGTTTTCCAGCAACTTTGCAACCTTTTGTACTTTCACCCCTGAAGCAAGTGAAAGCACCTGTTTCTTAGAAAGAAGAGAAAGAATTAAAATAATCTGTCACATTTCACTTCCTCCGATTTTCCATGCCTTAGGTGGAGGGAAAGAACAGAGTGAAGCTTTGTTTGGAAGGCATCGTTCCACTACAGTTTGCCCAAGTGTGAAACACCTTCTTTCCTTAAGTCAAGTTATCTAATCTCTTGACATTACAAATATTAGCATTTTAAAATCTGTTTTGAAATTAAGACAAAAGCAAACATCATTGCTAATGTACTTCTGAAAGAGGAGGGGAAAGAAACCATGGAAACCGGCAGAGGGATGAAAATGGCAACTAAGACTCAAACACAAGAATAGAACCAGCAATGGGCCAGATGAGGATTATAACTGGAACGGATCTGAAAGGAATTAGAAAGTGTTCTTTTGCACCCCTTCTTCTGGTCATTCTCTTAGGAACCCTGGATAATCTTCCTTCCACTGTATTTTTTTTTTTGCTTCTCATAAGATCCTTAAAACACCACAGGCTGCCACAACCACACACCAACACAGCTCCAGTTAGGCCACAGGATGGCACTCTGGGTGCATCCAAGTGGCAAAGCACCACACTCCCCCAAGGAAAAGGCTCTGTCTCCTGGGACACCTTTAGAGAGGGCTCTCAGCCTGCAGGAAACACCCAGCAACTGTCCGGGGGAGCCACTAATGCACTTGCAGCCACTAATGCTTCATCTGCCCTCTCCCAGCTTTGTTTCTCTCCATAGGTCCAAGTGTGGCAAAGGATTCCCTAGAATTACTGGCCTCTTGGATCTCCCCTGCCCTTCACATTTACACTTCTGGAAACCTAGAATATTCTGATGGTTGCAGGAGGGACGCACAGGAAGTGAATCCCTCACTGGGACCAAAACCCTACAACTCAGTCACTTAGTTGTATCCCATAGTGTAAATATAATTGTTTTTCTGTTGTTTGTGATATCGAAGAATGCATCCATGATCTTCACACTGAAGCAACAGACTTAGCCTTTTGAGATGGGGTCTCACTAAGTCACTAAATTGTCCAGGATGGCCTAAAACTTGTGATCCTCCTATCTCAGCCTCCCAGAGTGCTGGGATTACAACTAGGAAATGCATTTTCACATCACTGATGGTTCTTATTTCTCCAAATAATAGCGGTGTTTGTTTTTAACTGTAACAATGCATTCTGTGACAATCAGGTTGGCACATTCTTACTGGAGCAGTATGTGAACCTTAAGAAACATGGATTTTTCTATATTTAGGCAATTGAGTTTGTCACTATTATAGTTATCATTTTTATTATGATTTACTGCTATAATGCAATACAAACGGAAGCATCTTGAAGCTTTAAAGTGAAAATCTCTGATGTAATCATCATAATATTAAAAAAAGACATACAGGATGACATACGTCCTTGGCAGAACAAGATCCCCTGAAATAAATCTTTAGGAAAATACAAATAATAGAAAAAGGGAGAACTACACGAAAATCCATGGGAGGAAGAAGATGTCTAGGCACAAGGCACTAGTGGGGGAGGTGTAAGAAGACAGAAGCTAAAACATCGACTCCTTTCAAGGAGTTACTGGGAAATCATTTAATATGCAAAGTAAGAAGAAATCATAACTATCCCAAAGGCTTAGGTCAGGTTTGTGACTTGCCTCAGACAGAGAACAAGCCTCGAGCAGGCGCCTTGTGCAATAAGACGACTGTTAGAAACAGCAGTTGGATATCAGCGCAGGTAAGACTAGGTTAGGAAAGAGTGAGGCAGGAAGACTAAGGCAGGGAGATAGGCAGATGTGAGGGCCGAACCACAGACCAAGGATGTGTCAAGGGCCTCCGGCATGGGCAAAGACAAGGGAAGCAGAGAAAAACCTGCGGTTACAGGAATACGAGGAGAAATGGAGAGCACTAATGAGCAAGCGAGACAACCAGGCAGCCTCGCTCACAGTTTCTGACATCCAGGTTCTAATCATCATCTCCAGTTCCTTCCACTCCCGGACACTCTTGAACTCACCAGAAAGTACTCACTTTTCTTCTTCCGCAGGGCCTATCCCTCTTCACATCATGCCTTCTTCTGCTCTAGGAGAATAAATATCCTTAGCAACTTTGTTCATCGGTTTATATGGTACAATTCTGCACAAACCCAATCCATCTCAGCCTCATGGTGGAGTAAGAGTGAAGGGCGTTGTCCAACACGATGGAAAGGGTGGCCCTGTGCTGATGACGTGCCCTAAAATGCCCAGCAGTCTGGCTCCATTTCTTCAGTGGGTCATACCGTGGTTCTTGGTGACAACAGGAACAATGTGCACACTCCCCTCCTTACTTTCATCTGATCGCCTTGTCTCCTTCCTTAGGAATCTCCGAAAGCTATGAGATCAGGACTTCCGGCCAAATCCGGAAACTGACATGTCCGCACCTGGATCTTCCTATTGTCATTACATTGAGAAAATGCCCAGGCTTCTGATAAATGTCACACCTTCCACGTGTGTGCTGAACGTAAATACTATTGGTCCAAAAGATTTCTCAGTGGCATTTTTGGTCTCATATCCTATAATGGACATTGCCCACTCCTAAAGACCTTGTAAGTCTCATTTATTTAATCTTCAAAGATATAATGAATACTGGCTATGTACCAGGTTGCTGTTGTTGTTGTTGTCGTTGCTATTGTTGTTTTTTAATGAATCAGGGCTATATTGGTTAGAAAACCAAAATGGACCACAACAAAAGAAGACAAAAATCTACTTTCATAGAGTTCTATATAGTGAGAGAGAGAATTCCAATTTCATCTCAAAATAAATTGACAAAGAAAAATAAAGTATCCATTCCCATAATCATACAGTTTCCCACCATGATTAACTGATTCTCCGTTACACTTCACAGGAAAACTTCTTCAGAGACTTGTGCACCCATAATGCTTTCACTTAGTCAACTTGCAATCATTTTTCAGACAACTCTACTCCTGCATTTATGTTCATCATCACACTAGAGTGGCTCCAGCTCAAGGCTCAGGGACATCCCTGTCACCAAATGCAACCAGTGTTCTTCGGGCCCCATCTTACTTGACCATGGGCAGCACTACATTGGGTCCTTCCTTTTCCTTCTGAGCACTCTTTGCCTGTCCGTGTTACACCATATGTCTGCGTGGTCCTCTCAGCTCCTTGACTGTACCTTTGAAAGTGATACTTTGCCTTTGATAGTCACCAGCTTCAAATCTTCAGGACTTATGGGACCCATCACCTCTCTAGAGCTTCTACTCAGCTTCCAGTGAATCCACTTTTTACCCTGCTCTTGGACACCAGAACACTCGTCCCAATTTGTTCTAAGTGTAAGAAGATTTCTTTAGTTGTAAAGAACAAAACTTGTTTTTTTCCTATAACTTCATAGGCCAAATTTATGCTAATTGACATGGCACCTGGTAAATGATAGAATCTCCAAAGCCAGTTACCATGTGACTGTGAATTAACTGGATACTTTGGTTTTTTTTGTATTGCACCATTTTAGGGATGTCTGGAGTCAATTAGCATCAAAAGGAACATTTTATGTGATGGGGGAGGTAATAAGAAAAACGTCACTGACACACAAAGTGTGGAAATATTGGGAAGTAGACTCACTCTAGGAAAGAAGAACTATTTCGGCCATGATAAAAACCACTGAGAAAATGAGGTAGGACAGAGAGAGGCACCTGCTGATAGGCAATGCAGCTGCTGTTTACCACCCACCCTATCCCTTCCTCTCTGTGTGGAAGTGGAAAAGAAAGGTAGTCACACTATTCACTTCATCCCATGACAGATTGGTATGGGGACACAGTTTCGATCAGCAGACCCAGAGAATTCCAGTAATAAAGTGATCAGCTTGGGAATAGCCCTGTGGTCCAACCTAGACCAAAGGGATATGAGGAGATTTCCAAAAATATGTGAGGAAAGTTTCTCAGTCTGTGAAATAAGGAGTGATATATTCTCTCTCCTACTGATGAGGAGGAGGTATGGTTCTCTCTGCTCCTGTTGACTTCACAGGCCGACCATTCCATGTGCTGAAGAGGGAGTGTCCCATTCAGAACAAGGCCAGTATAGGAGCAGAAAACCCAAAAGAAGGAAAGAATGTGCGTCCGTGTTGGTATCAGAGATGTCACCAGCAACGCACCCTGGAGCTCTCTATCTCTGCTCCTTCCTATTCAGATAGATGTTTCAACAGGTTACTTAGATTTGGGTTGTATATTTTGCTTTGTTTCCTTTTTAATACTGGAAAACTTCTTAAGTGATATGCTTGGGAAATTAATTTGGAAGAGTAAATAGAAGTAAAGCAATAAAAAGTAAAGTTCAGGGCTGGGGATTTAGCTCAGAGGTTCTGGCGCCCGTCTTGCAAGTGCAAGGGCCTGGGTTCGATCCCCCATAACCACATAATAATACTGGGCATAGAGACTCACCCAGCAGCAATCAGTACCACATACCACAGTGCTGGGCGTGGTGGCTCACACCTGTAATCCCAGCACTCAGGAGGCAGAGGCAGGAGGATTGCTGTGATGTGAGTTGGAGGCTGAGCTCAGGGCCAGCCTGAACTACAAAAGCGAGACCCTGTCTCAAAAAAACCTAAAATAATAATAATAATAATAATAATAATAATAATAATAATAAAATTAAAAAAAAATAAAGTTCAATTCACAGCATTACAAAGAAATGAGGTATTTTAGTCAATCTTCCTTCTCTATAAGAAAACACCTCATGTAATTAGCTGATGAAGAAAATGATTTATTTCAGCTCAGTTTTAGAAACCCCAGTCTATAGTCAGCTGAGATCTTGCTTCTAGGCTGCAGGTGGGGATTCTGAAGCCAATCAGGTACAATGACAAACTAGGAAGAGGAGAAAAGGACCAAGTTCAAAGCCTCTACAAGTACCTTCCCTCAGTGCCTTAGAGACTTCCTGGTAGGCCATACCACTTAAAGGTAACCCAGTCCTTCAGTAGTGTCACCCCAGATATCAGCCCTTAACAAATGGATTTGGAGGGGCATAAAAAACTCAAGCCCATAGTATGTGGCAAAATCAAACAATAATAGGTCACACCTATTATAACCAAAGAAACAGTTAATAGAAAAAAATCAGTATAATCAGAAACAAGTGGGACAGAAAATGCCATCGCCAAACTCATTAAGTAACCTAGTTCTGTTCATTTGAAGAGTGATAGAGGTCATACTCCTTAATCTTATCGATAACAAGGGTACTTAAAGAAAGCCCCAGTAATAGAAATATAAACACATAAAAAAGTACTTTTGGAGAAACCTCCAAATAAATTCCAATAAAAGAACAACAAGAATAACTTTAAAATAAGAACATCAAAGGTAACTCTACTAATTTACTCATGAATAAGTGAGATATAACTTTCTATGTATGTCTCAGTTGCTTCCCGATTTATTGAAAGTTGTCCCTGATTTATGCAGTGTTGTAATACTGGCTACTAGAAATACTGTCTTCAAATTACTAGTAATAGGAAAATCAGAATAATAAAAGGTACCTGACATTATGCATAATCTTTTTTTTTTTTAGGTTTTTTGAGACAGGGTCTTGCTTTGTGGTTCAGGCTGGCCCTGAGCTCAGCCTCCAACTCACATCACAATCCTCCTGCCTCTGCCTCCCAAGTGCTGGGATTACAGGCGTGAGCCACCACACCTGGCACTGTGGTATGTGGTACTGATTGTTGCTGGGGTGAGTCTCCAGGCCCAGTACTGTATGTGGTTACCGGGGAATCAAACCCATCAAACCCGGGTCCTTGCGCTTGCAAGACAGGTGCCGGAACCACTGAGCTAACTCCCCAGCCCATTATGCATAATCTTGAGGGAAATGTAGTGAGTGATGCCAGTGCTATGTAACTGTCTTTCCCAAGAAGATAGAAGCCCTGGTGCTGGGCACTGGAGTACTTGAACTGTTAAGGAACTGTTAAGTTTATGGAATAATTAGAGTAGCTGTTCAAAAGAAAAGCTAGACTAGTAGCAAAAGTTCTGACCTGGAGAAATAAAGAATATAAAACACAACTCTAGGTTCTCTGGTATGATTTCAGGATCTTGACCTGTACTATGCTTTTTTGAAATGGTTCTTGTATATTGCTGTGTTAGTCTACAAAAGATGATAAATAATTCCAGCCCAAACTAGAACTTAACAAATAACCTCTATAGTAAGTCTCTGGTTTATGAACAAGTTGCAATCCAGGAGAACATCTGTAAGTCAGATTTGTCCTTAAGTTTGAGGAAGTGAGTCTTATGCACCTTTACACTCCCTAGTGGTTCCCTCTCTCCACATCCCCATTGCTTTTCTTCTCCCTTCGAGAAGGACACCCTGAACCCTGACTGAGCACTGCCCTACTGTGCACTTTCATACAGTACAGTGAGCACACAGCAGCACACTGTGTGAGTGTCCAGCAGACACCTGAGCCACTTCCATGACTTATTTGTACCTACAAATATTTGTAATAGCAAATCCACTGATATCTATGAAGGTCTGCAACTTGAATATTCATAAGTCAAGGGATTCCATTATTGGACATAAGATGGAGCATTATAACCAAAGGTAGAAAATGAACATAGTAATGACTACTCTTCCCAGATGTCTTTGAGTGTCCTATTCCTGGAGTTATTTTAAGAGAGAAATGAGTAAGATATGGCTTAGTTTCACATTTTTTCTTTTTTCTTCCTTCTTTCTTCTATTTCTCATTCCTTCTCTCTTTTCTTTTTTTATTAAACAGAGTCTCACATTGCACTTCAAGCTGGCTTCAAACTCAAAATTCTTCTACCTTACCTTCTGTGAAATATGAGTTACTCTGATATCTGTTGCCCCTGTTTATATGACCACTTTTGTCCTACCCACATGCGGTACTCATCTGTCAATGGACTAACTATGCAAATGACCAGTTAGACTTTCTATACAACACCCAATGGGCCTCAAAATAGGGCCATCTCAAAGACCAGTTCTAAGCCAATAATTGAATCTTATGCTCTAAAGCAGAGAGGGAGGTACAAGGTATGTGTGATTGAGAGTAACTCTTCCTGATCAGCAGAGAGAGTGAACACTACGTGATTGTCTTTCATCCATCACAGGATTCCGATAAGGTGATGGAGACAATCTGCTTACTATTTCTTTTGTTCTCTTTCTTGCACCTACCTCTTTAAAAGAAGAAAGGCTGTATCACTTAGTCTGTTGCACAGAAGAACATACACGGTTAAAAGGCAGCAGCTGCTCTGTGCACAAAAACATAGGGAGAACGCACTCTTCATTGGCAGAGAAAAAAATTTCCCTTGCAAATCTCGAAGATTATAAAATGTCTCAGGTTCCTGCAGTAGCTATTTCCTATCATCTGCACATTCTGACTTTGGGGAAACTTTCCTTTAGGGCAAGTGCAAGCCCATCTTCGTGCAAGTCATTTCACTGAGTTGTACGGGAAGAAGCAGAAAATACTCCATGTGGCAAGATTCAAGACTTGGTAATTAGTTCTTTGGTCCCAAAATCTCTCTTCTATTGATTTTACCATATTTCAAAGTCCTAAAAATCTATCTGTGGTACAATGTACTGTTATTTTACAAGTGCCTAATAAAAAATGTTACTGATCAAATTATGGCTTATCACTTAATTTGCTTGAATTTATTCACAGAGCTTATAAGACTCCATAAGACATAGATTTAATTGTATAATCCTCTGTGAAAAAAATATAAACAAAATAAATTCCTGACACTTCTTCATGTTTGAAATCTAAGGCTTCGGAATCAACATCTTGCCTCCCGTTCATCATTGCCTCTGTTTTTCCAAACATGAGAACTTCGTGCCAGGGTGGGTGATGCAGCATTTCTTAAAATACTGTTCTACAATCATCCTGCTTATTTTCTTCCAAGATGTCGATATCTATCCTATAAGTTTTGCTACTGAGGCTTTTGATCTTACAAGAAGGTACAACTGAGCGACTATCAGACAATAAGTAGAACAACATTACTTCTTGATATGGCCATTAAACAAAACATCTAGTGACTACAGATAAAAGCTAAGCACAGTTAAACTCAATGCTGATCATCAATAATGTGTGTGAATCAACTGAAACTGTGTCACATCTGTATACATGTAAACAGTAAGACCTTTGCAGTGATCTCTAGCCAACAGTGATTCAATGCTACTATCTGTTATTCTACAGATGTGAAAATTAAGAAGTTATGTGCTGGAAAACTGATGAAATATGGCTACTCCAAGTGAATGCCACTTGTTTATTCATTTATTAACTCATTTACTTATTAATAATTATACTCATTGAGAGTCTACCACGTGGCAGGCATTCAAATAAGGAACATGATTTAAGGTAGAAGATGTCCTAGGCTCCCCATTCACAAACAGACTAGTGAACTTTTAAAAATTATATTATGTCATAGAATTTATGGCCTGATAAGATAGTGATTAATCAGGGAAAAAATCCCAAATTATCCCAATTTACAAAAGAAATCTGTGCTCTTCTGCCATGATGATATCTAAGAGAGAAACAGTAGATAGAGAATTTCTACAAATGAGTACAGGCATCAGTCTTAGATAATATTTATTTCTAGCAACCCAGGGATAATGACATATTTTTATAATCTAAGAGCATAGAAAGCTCATGAGGATCATAACAAGTTTGAGCCAACCTGGTCAAGCTTGGCCTAAGCTAAGTGAGATTGTCTCAGAAAACAATTTGTTTTATTCTGGAAATCGGTACAACAGATAAACTAATGGAACTAGGGCATTGGTATGTCTGGATTAATCTAAAGACTGTAAGTGTAAGGGCCTAAGTAGAAGGTACATGATAATACTGATTGGGGAGGGACATAAGAAAGGGTACAAGGCAAGAAGCTCCCCCAGGACTATGATTCCTTTGTTACTAATGAGTTCACTTGTTGGATGTTTTATGGCTCTTGTAAGCATCCCAGTTGTAGAACTTTCTAGAATTTAGAGTAGATTCATCACTCTGCCTGCTCCCCTGTATGTCACAGAATCATCAAATGAAATCATTTGAAGGATCTTGATGATAGGGAAATTTAATCCAAATATATATTTATTTATTTTTTAATAGTGAAGAACAGGCCTAGAATGCAGAATGCAAACTTCCTGAGAATGTTCAGCTCTTCCTCTGATTCACCCTTCCCTGACACTGGAGATGGGGATGATGGAACACCCAGGCATTTCTGCCGACCTTTGTCTCAGCTGTACCCCGCACTTGCTCTTTTTGTGGTTTGTTTAGATTTCCACAGTAAAATTTCCACATGATGTGGACCATCAAATTGAACAACTTCACATGCACATGCATGTCTGAGTCCCACATACCAGCACGTGTGCTTATCCTTATGTATCTGAAAGATAAAGTGAGGATTCTCTTCCTGCTCTTCAAGATAGGAAGGTATGCCAAGAGTTTGCTCAGTTAAAGAGAGTGAATCTGGAGGCATGTGAGAAATAATTGATAGTTTGTATGGTGAGAGGAATAAGTGTTGAAATAATGAACATGTGTTGTTTTTCCAGTTCAGCCATACTTCCTCTTGCCTCTAATAAGAGCAACTGTAAGTTCTCAAGAAAATCCAACACTTTTGAAATTCTTGTTCGATGGGATCCAGTCTAGCTCTGATTCAAATCCACATATGTGTCCAAAGTCTCACATGTGAGCACACCCTTTGGATATGGTCACAGGGTTGATTTCACCATGGACGTAAAATTTACAGTATGCTAAACAGACTTGGATCTGGCACTTTTGTTACAATAAATGGACAAAAGACAGTCTCCATTTCTAAGAGTGACTGCACTGTAGTTTGGAGAATTGGCAGCCCATCTTGCAACTATGAGAGAGAGAGTCAAGAAAAGGAGCTATTCCCGAAGGGAAAAACTCATCAATGGATTGAGGATGATCAGCGCCTGATAAAATAAGTGCAATAGGAAGATCTAGCTGTGCCTAGAGAGGGATAAGTTTATCTTAAATTAGTTGTATGAGACAAGAATTTTCCTATTTATGTATGTTTTAATCAAAGCCAGATTGTTTCCACAGTCTGGTTTTAAAAGACTCTGAATGGCAAGAGTGGATGCAGCATTCATATGAGAAAGACATGAATTTGGGAGTTCAAAGGATGGAATGTTATGCACTGAGCTGTGCTGTCCTCTGACTTCATACACTGAAGTCCTATCTCCATGGAATGGGTATTTTTAAACTTAATAATATGGCTGTTCTTTAACTATGACCTGTAAAGAAGGACTTAGAGCAAATCAAATCAGTAGTGTGGTCCTGATACAAAGACTTGTTCCCTTCCAGGAAGAGCTGATAAAGACACAGAGTAAAAGAAGGAGAGTTAAGTGAAGATGCAGGCATTAGACAGCCATCGCCAGCAGAGGAAAGAGCCCCTTACAAGAAACCAACACTGCTGTCACCTTGGGCTTGGATTTTAGCTGCAAAAACTGTGGGGCCACACAGTTATCTGTGAGTATATGTATGGGATTAGTTCTGGGACCTCAGAGGGTATTAACAACCAGAAATGGGGCCAAGGATTTAGATCAGTGGTTCTGGTGCCTTCCTTGCAAGTGCAAGGGCCTGGAATTGATCCCCGGTGACCACAAACAAAAAGTCAGGTGTGGAGACTCCTGCCCACCAGCAATCAGAACCACATACCACAGTGCTGGGCGTGGTGGCTCATGCTTATAACCCCAGCACTTGGGAGGCAAAGGCAAGAAGATTGCTGTGAGCTCAAGGCTAAGCTCAGGGTCAGCCTGAACTAAAAAAAAGTGAGACCCTGTCTAAAAACAAACAAACAAACAAACAAACAAACAAAACTGTTATTCAAGACCCTTCTGTAAAATGATGTAATGTTTGCAAAATCACAACAGTCATTCTCTTTTATATTTTAAATCACCTCTAGATTACATATTGTACTTAATGTTATATAAGTGCTACGTAAATAATTGGTACACTGTATTATTCAGGAAAAGAGAGATAGGAAGAAAAAAGGATTTATGTGTACAAAATGAGAACATAACTGTTTTAAAGAATATTTCAGATCTGCATGAGTTGACTTCATAGATGTGGAACAAAGGGAGAGGAGGCCATGCATTCATTCCTGTTATTTGCACAATACAGGTCATGGTAGTTTGCCATGATAAATCTAGCATACTAAAATAAGTCGAGGTCCACAAAGAAATAATGCAGACAAAGAAACAGGACTATCAAAATGAGCACATTCAGAAGCAGTAATATGTTGAAAATCAAAAGACAGAGAGAGAGAATATGATAAAGTATATCAAAATGGAGGCAAAAGTGGAAGAGGGCATATAATCTTCAAGGGAATTTCTTTTATGTTTCATTCTCTGATCCATTATATATCATCTCTTTGCCCACGATGAAGACAGGCCAGGATTCTAAGTTCTTAGACATTATCTCAAGTCTTCAAGCTCCTATTAGTCTTGCAATGTATCACAGTCCACTTGTATCAAACATAATCAACATTCTTAAGACTTTCATGGAATGACCCTTATCCACAAGAGCCCCACGATGATGATATACAGAGTCAGTGGAGAGTCTGGCATTTTCAAATGAATCACTTCAAGTAGCTTGACTTCTAAGAAAAGGATAATTGTTGATTTCTACTTCAAAATGGTATAAGGTTTTATTTTGGCCATGTGTTATGGAGTCCTAATGAACAAAGAATAATCCAGTACTTAGGCAGGGATAACATAAAAAGCCTCCATTGTTGAACCTTCAACACATTCCAGCCTCAAGAACATATTTTTGACTGTTACCATAATGAGGTCCTTGGGCTCTGGGAGCTGGAAAGTAGAGAAGAGAAAAATGAAAGATGAGTCAAAAGCTATAAGAAGAGAGAGAAAAAACTTCTGTTTGAGAAAAAGTTTTGTAAAACTGGAATTATTTGCCCTTACCCTGCATGTAAGGACTCATCACAGTTGGATTCTCCTCCAAATGAATCTGTTGAAAATTTTCATGGATTTTTTTCCCCCATGCTCATAAAAAAACAAAAAAAAACCCTCATAAGTTCTATTTTCTTCTTTTTTTGATTTTAAGGAGCATTTTACTTCGCGGTATAATTGTTTACTAATTTTAGATCCCTCTATGAATTGTATCCTTCATACCAGGCTGTCATATATTCATTGAGAATTCTGAGATTTAAAGAAAATAAAAATTATGAGTCCTTATACTCACAAGGCTAGCTTTCAGTCTTTGCTGAAGACATTTTCTGTTGAGTCACTATAAAAACAACTCTATCTAAATGGCTTTTTTTCTACTACAGGGAAAAATGAAATCAAACACTTTTCTTATCATATTAAGTGAATACATTATATGTTAACAAGCATTTTCTTATTTTTATAATGGCAAAATTGTTAAGCACAATTTCACTCTCCCTTATAGTAATAAAGCAGATTTGCTTTTAGACTGAAACATAATAAACTCTCTGCTAAACAGCAATGAACCCAAGGTGGGCTGAAATTTTAGTGAAAATGATGACCTCCTTCATAAATGGATGTAATTTTACAGATAGGTCAGGGCTCTTTGCCTTATTCATAGTATATATTTCTAGCTGTTTTTCTGATTGACAGCTTTAGACATTGACCTGTTAATGAAGAGGGAAAAAGGAGAAAGGGTGTTATTTCTTAAAACCCATAGTGACACATTATGATGATAAATCCTTTGATTCTAAAATTAAGTTGGAGCGAATATGCATGAGCAGTCACCCAGCTGCAGTTACACTGGCTTTGAGAGAACTGTTTCTCTAATTCTCACATAAACATCAGGGGCAGGAATCAGTGTTCTGCTTCTGCTCTGTGGCTCTCCGACCCAGAGGCTATAGCGATGATCTCACTCTGTGCAACTTGTGGAGTCGTTACTGTTGCTGCCACCGATTTGGCACTTAGAATATGCTACCTGGCATTGTTAATTATATTTTTTGACATTCATATCCTGTCTGTCCTAGTAGCTGACTCTCCTTGTGTCCGAATGCTTCACATCTTCAGTCCACTGAAAACTGCTTTGTGAACCAAGGTTTGAGCTTATATTTCTGGATGACAGTGATTAGGATCTAATAAAGAAAAGCCACGACTTGGTTTACCCAGGGACACTAGGTAGCTAGAAAAGTGTCTGCTCTAATCTCCCAGAGAGCACTGCACTTTTTGGGAACCTCACCCAAGATCTAGCATATAAAATTGTTAAGGATGGTGACACTCCAACATTCTATGAGGATGATTCAGATGTGCAGCTATGTTTGAAACCCTACTCAAGGCTTTTTGTTTTTGTTTTTGTTAATGACTAGGCATCATTTTTCCCCTTTGCAAACTTTTATAGCGTTCACATAATATTTAAGTCACACATGAAACATGGGGTGCTCAGCGAAAGGAAGTCAAATGCCTTGAATTTCGTGTATCTATGTGGCAATAATATATTTTTTTTAACCACACATTGTTTTCTAAGAGATTTAAAGCACATTGTAAAAATCTTAAAACAAAATAAATAAATAATTGAAAGACTTGAAGCTGAAAGAGAACAACATGGAAAATACAAAACAATCAAAAAACATGGAGGTGATCTTTATCAGTGAGGTTGCAAACATTCTTGTTCAAAGTTTAAGGCAGAATGTAGAGGTATTAAGTGTATGTTTCCTAGCAGCCAAAGTAAAGATAGAAATGCAGGTGTTGTACAGTGTTCAGAAAATAGAAGCAATTTGGGGCCGGGGAGTTAGCTCAGTGGTTCCGGTGCCTGTCTTACAAGCGCAAGGGCCTGGGTTCGATTCCCCGGTAAGCACATAACAATACTGGGTGTGGATACTCACGCCCAGCAGCAACCAGCACCACATACCACAGTGCCAGGCATGGTGGCTCATGCCTGTAATCCCAGCACTTGGGAGGCAGAGGCAGGACGATTGCTAGTGATGTGAGTTTGAGGCTGAGCTCAGGGCCAGCCTGAACCACAAAGCAAGACCCTATCTCAAAAAAACTAAAAAAAAAAAAAAAAAAAAAAAAAAAAAAAAAAAAAAAAAAAAAAAAAATGGAAAAGAAAATAGAAGCAATTCACTTTTCTAGTAACTGATCATTATAAAGAAAAATATTAGCAATCCATGGTAGATAAATTCTTCCCCTGAGTTATAACGTCATACAGATAATAATGTATTTTGTGACATTGTTTCTTAATGTTTCCACTGGTTGTATCTGCTAACATGATGACATATCACAATTTTGCAAAAGCAATTCTATAAGGAGCCAAAAGGTTGCAATTATTCACAGAAGAAAATCTGAGAGATTGAGTATCTCTCTGGTACTATTTTATAAATATTGTTTTTTACCCTTGTGTTTTGGGTGGCAGTTTTTCAAAAGCTTAAGATGATATACTGGTACAGAAAATGGGACTGCCAATAATCTTAAAAAATAAAATTCTGAATTTTTAGAAATGCTTCAAATGATGGAAACTTATTCATAGTAGTAACTGGAAAAGAAGTTTCCTCTCACTTTAGCCATGTTTTTCTCATCAAAGAATTTTTATTTCGCTTTAACCATTGGATAAATAATATTTATCATACAACCTCAAACACCCAAGAAATCAGCTATGCATCTATTTTTGTTAAATATAAAATCTCAATAAATATTACATTATTTTCAGCATCTTTACTAGCCTTAAATGTCCAAATCCAGAAACAACAGTCATTTTAATTTTGTGCAAATGAAAATTTGGATATATTTGTCTTTTGTAAATATTTTTCATCTGAGAAATTAAACAGAAGATTCTGATACAGAGAGAAGCTTGTTCTAAAGCAGAAGATTCTTGGAGAGCTGAATTTTTGCCTTCAAACATTCATTCCTTTCACGGATGTGAACAAATCTATCTTCCTTTACTTGCTAAATTAGTGTTTTACTATATTTCATCGTGTTGCTTAGCAGTGCTGCTAAAATTAAACATGAAAGTGTCAGGAAACTTTTCTGGTGATGTATAAATTGTTTGTTAATCACAGGTATGTGTTTTTTGCTAGAAGCCATAAGAACATTAGGAAAAGGATTGAAGAGTAAAACTGGAGCTTGTATCAACTGACAGAGAGTAACCATCCACAGACTCACATACAGAGAAGAAACATCACTCTCTGCTTGTATTTTCCTAAGAGTGCACTGGCTGTTCTGTTTTCTTATGCTCCATTTCTTAGCTGAGCCCTAGGCTGAGAGTTCAAACACTTATCGCTCCAGCCCCCTAACTTCTAAGGCTTCTGTTCTTTGCTCTTCTTTTTACCTGCTGTTCTTTTTGTCTGTTGCTCTTCTCTTTGTGGCCATTGACTTCATCCTACCCATGTACTTGGGCCTCAAAGGCTGTAGCCTTCACACTGATCTTCCCACTCAGCAGCACAGATATACTTCGCCACTGAAAGGCAAGAGCCATGTATACCTGGATCAGCGCTGTGGCTCCAGATCCTTGTCAACTGTGAGCTAGACCAGGAGGGCCTGAACAGAGACCCATGGGCCAAGGGTTTGGTCCTTCGCTAGGATTATCTGCAGATGGAGAAATCAAGGTTCGTACAGATGCTATAATTTGTCCAAAGAGACAAAGCTAACATACAGCAGAGCTAAGATTTAAACCCAGACCTGTCCTGCTTTCACATCACTGCTATCTACCATGTGACACAATCATGACCTAAAAATATCATAAGGACCTGTGGTCCTTCCTGCATCACTCACCCACTCTTCTTTACATTGTAACCATCTACCAGGTTTATACCTGTGAGCAGTAAAGTTAAACAAGGGATGTCTTTGGTTTTGCTTATGCAGTGTCACAAAAACTGTTATAGCCTGTGTATTTTTGCACAATGTAGAAATGTCCACACATTTTCTTGTTGGCTTCCTCTGAAGAAGAGAAAAACTACTGGCTACATAAATTACAATGTCCATAAAGTTCTCAAAATGAAATAAAACAAAATCCCAAGTTAAAGAAGTGTGTATGGTTATCATACCAATACTCAGGTGTTTGATCCTTCTCCCAGGAGCTTTGAGAGAGAAGCATTATTCAGGACCTCTCCCACAGCACTGACTTTGCAAGAAAACACTAGGGTCCATTCGACACAATTCAAAGGCCTCTGAAAATACCTGTCTGACCCAAAGCCTCCCACGTCAGAGGTCTCAACCATTTCTGTGCACACATTTCCTCTGTATACACTCAAATCATATCTCCTTTGTGTGAAAAAATAAGATTTCATGCACAATCAAGTTTATCTACCTCCAATCAATAAAAGCATTAAAACAGATATAAAAGAAATACAGTTAACCAATTTAAATATTATTGAAAATCTTGTAGAACTACAGATCTGCTGAATGTGAAATTCCTTAGTTGAAAGGTGTGTTGAAAGCATTTCAGGCAACACTAGAATGCTTTCAAACGATGCGCAGCCACTTATGAAAACTATTCAGGTGCTTTCCCTAATCTGAAAGGGAGTGCTTTTTCATAGCATTAGTTTTATAATAAACCTTTTCAGGCAAATTTCAAAGGGTGCATGGTTCACATACTTTAAACTAAATTCACTCATAATTTAGCATCCGACAAAAGCTCATGCTTAATTGTCTCTAAAGAGGCTATAGAAGGAAAACATTTTCCTTATTCACAAACATAGAACTAAACAGTGGGGCTCCCTCCCATGAGCACCCTCCCCCCGCTCATTTTCATAAGAACAATAGCTTTGTGAAAAGCTGGCCTCTGAGAGATTGGAACGCAGATGCCAGTGTGGCTCAGGAGGCTGGAGCCCGCTAGCCTGGCACAGCACCGCCTGCCACCCTCTGTTAAAGCAACTTCAATACCAGGGCTCGGAGGGATCAAGATCTCTAATCTGCGTTCACAGGGTGAAGCCTGCAGTTGACTACTGGCTGAGGTCTTGAGATAAGTCCTTTCAGTGGCTTTAGCCCCACCCAGTTCCTGAAATCGCAGGAGGAGGAGGCTGTAATTTGACAGATGGTTTCAATTATCACAGTGGTTAACTAGCACAGATACACTGGCAAAAAGATCGAGGCTTGGTTTGGTGGTTTCTATTCTGCCTCTTTTTCTAGAATGTTGGACAAATAAACTTTCTGCCTCTACTGCTCTCTCTGTGAAATAGGAATAATACTCACAGTACAGTTCAAGGAGATGAGGACTAGAGTTCAGATAGATCATGAATTTAGAACAATGTGCATGTGTTGCTAAGGAAATTCAATAAAATATTTATTTCAGCTCCTTATGATTTTTATCATTATTACTCCATACTCCCCTACTGTTGTATTCTCAGGCTTATGGGCAACTAATCATTATTTTTGCACTTTTATTCCTTTCTTGTCTTGGTTGTAGTTCAATAAATAAACTCCTCTTAAAAAAAATCTTCAGATAATCAGTATATATTTTTTTTCACTCTAGAATTTTTGTCGTGTTTTTAAGGCACAAAAGCCTTCAGAATTGTGGGGAGTTGAGAGAGAGAATCTTCCTACGCAAGTGGGTTTTGAAAGATGGCGGCTCCCTTGGAAGGTGGTGTAGGAAAATATGACATTCAAGAAGTATTTCAGGAACTTGTAAAAACTTTCTGAACCTGTCTACACCTAGAAAAACTAGGTATAAGCAAACAGAAGGGAAAAATAAAAGAGAAAAAAAACTCTGCTCACGTAAAGCTTTTTAAAATCTCTATTAATTTTCATAATTGTGACACTTGGCACAATTTGATAGTATCTTATATTGATTCTCAGATTTTTAAGACAACAATCATTACATTATTATCCGCAGCCTAAGCAGTAGAGTGTAACCTCCTAATTAGGATAAAAAACAGAGCCAGGAGCAGCCCCAGCAAGTCACAACAAGTCAATATTTTTAATAAGGATTAATTTTTTAAAAAAAGCTCTACAAGGTTGTATTGGAGGCAGTTCTGGCATGTGTATTGATTAACAGTTGGCATTACATCTCATAAAGGGCTCATTATGTAAAGCATCAATCTAAGCACTCTGTTTTCCCCCTCTTAAATACTATCGATTTGTTTTGATGTGTGTTTTTTTTAAGCACAGTTTGAGAATTGCGGAAATCGAGACCTGAACTCTGCAATAACACTGTCCATCACACTGAGAGACTTCCAACAGCAACAACACAGAAGGCTAATGTCTTTTTTTCCTCTGACACTCGGCACCTCTGCAGCCTGACACAGGCAACCTGCTAATCCACTCTGTCAACCAAAGGGGTTTCTAGTGGGCACCACCTACTCTCATTTTTCCGAGGGAAATGAGAGGTGTTTACCAGCCCTGAAACAGTTCTGTGTCTATGTGTTCCCCGTTCATATCTTTCCAATATATACAGCATGATCATTGGATCATAAAATTTAAACTATATATAATGTTCAAATAAACAATAATGCCATTTGGAAACCACCCTCACTGCCCTCTGGAGCACCAGAGAAGCAGGAGTCCACAGAAAGACAGCCAGGCCTAGCCACAGGTGCCTTCGGCTCATGAATATGCAGCTCTGACATTTGAAACCTTCAGCAGATCTCACAATCCCTTTCTTCCTTGACACCAAATTGCTTCCACTCATGAGGGTTTTCAAATAAACTCGGTTGGTTAGAAGTTGCCACAAATACTTCCTGAAATAATCTCTGTCCACTCGTCTTCAAAGATCAGACTGATCCCTTTAATAATATTTCAAATACTAAAGAACTTCACTTCTTTTTTTAAAATAAAAATAAGTATAAATAAAGAGATTGTGTGGTTGGTGCTAGGTGGCAGTGCTGTGTAATTAAAACACCAAAGATTCTGCTACAATTTGTCACTCAGGCCACCTGCTTTTCCACATACAATTGCAATGTACAATTGTAAGTAAAATATATTAGGAACTCTTGGTTCTTTCTTCAGAACTCATTACATGATCTTGACAAAGCCCTTAACGTGAGAAGCATGGTCTGTTTCAAAAAGGACCTAACATTGGGTGAATCTATGTGTACATGTTATACATTTTAAATGACCAAATTAACAGCAATAATTAACTATCAAATGCATTATTTAGATAAAACAAACTGTGTCTTTCGATTTCCTGTGAAATCATGCATATGCAATTTCAGGAAGTTTCCACTAGTAATTTTTTAGCAATGGCAAAAGCTACAATACCTACTAAGTAGATGCCACTTAGAGGTGATATAGTAGTAATGCTAGGACTCTTCATTCATTCATTCATTTGTTCTACTACTATAGGGACACCTAGGAAAGTATATACATAGTATTAGGCACAAGGTTGTAAATATCTCTTTCCCATAAATTAATTGAACATAAAATAAAATCCTTTCCTATTATTTTCTGTCTAAACTGAATTTCTTATCATAGCTTAGGTGGAAGTCACGCTGGATTGACTTGTTGTGCTTGCTATTTTTTGAGGGAGGGTCTCACTATGAAGTTCACACTGGCCCAGGACTCACCATACAGCCCAGGCTAATTTCAAATTCACCATGATTCTCCTGCCTCACTCTCTAGAGAACTGGGATTATGGGTGTGTTCCATCACACCCACCTGGGGCTGGTTTTAATTTGGAGCTGGGACATTGAAATATGACCACTGTAGTTATCTAGTTCTAGCCTTTCCTGTACAGGAGACACAGAACTCTCTTAAGTCCTGTCACTAAGCAAAATAACTCTGGACCTATCCCTTATCATTTACTGAGGGTTAACTGGTAATAGCTTTCTTTGAAGTAATAAAAATTCTTCTAAAATTAAATTATGCTGATGGTTGCAACTGTGCATAAATACACTAAAAATCATTGATCTTTAAATTGTAACCTTTAAACTGTACATTATAATATGTAATTTCTTTCAGTAAATCTGCATTACAAATAGAATAAGGATAAATCAGCTGCAGTGTCTCCATACCACAGGATATTATTAAATGATAGGAAGGAGGACATCACTGACATTTTAAGGGGGAAAATTTCATACGTCTCAAATGCTTCAGCCCAGTGTATGCATTCTAAAAACATTAGCTCATCTTTCGGACTTTCGGTCATAGGTTAAGTGATCTAGGAAAAGTCACCTGAGACACTGAGAAGGCTTCTTGTCTACCAATTTTTTCTCTTCAGCTGGAGACATTGGATCACATCCCTTTTAATTCTTTTGGTCCCAGGATTATTCTACCTCTCAAGTGATGGTTTCTTCTCCTTCTTTTCCAACTCCTCTTTCAATGATTTCCTTTTCCACAGAGCATAGACTCACTATGGTCTTGACCTGGGAGCTCTCTGGCATCACAGCTGAAACTATAAAGTATTGATACCCGAAGATCTACCCTTATCTTTCTCTATTGTGTGAAGACTTAACTGCTTTCAATTTGTGAAAAAGCAAGAAAGGATATCTAGGTAGGTTCTTAACTCTGGCTATATGTCAGAGTCACACAGAGCCTCTCTAGAAAACATGTCAATATCTAACCTATACCAATTAACTCTGAATCTTTGATTAATTCTGAAAAAGGATTAATTTTCCAAAATTTCTCAAGTGATTTCCAAACAAAACAAGAGTTGTGAATCACAGTGAAGTCAGTGCAGAGCATGACAGCATTGACTTAGGGTTATTAGGAAGGAGGAAGTACTTTCTGAGCTCTGTCATAAAATGCATATAGAGGAGTGATGGAGAGGGAAAAAAACTCTAGATAAAAAAAGCCTTCTTGTTTCCATCTTGTTCTGTAACATGAAGGATGCCTAGGGGAAATGTATAATAATCTATGAAAGATGCAGAAGAAAATATATTCTGTAGGGATGGTAGGTAATCAAAAACCCAGGCTAGGAAACTGGCAAGGGACTTAGGACTACATAGGTGAAGGTAATGAGGAAAATACACTGCCATGGTTATACCAAAAGGCAACATGGGAAGTCTCTGGCTAAGATCCATGATCCAAGTCTGTATGATAAGATGAATCTGTTTGTCTTCATAGAATCCAGGTTATCCAATCAAAAGGCCCCTTAAAGTCTCTCTTCTCCATTTTGCACTGTGTATAATGTCAACCTCCAATCTATTCATCTGACCCCAACCCTGCTACTCAAATCAGGATGTCATTTATACTTAATTTGAAGCCTCATGTATGTTTTTCTTTTGTGGCTAAAATACTTGGAATGAACTATTATATCAGTGATACTGTTGCACAAAGGGGCAAAGTACTCATAACTGTTGTCAAGGTACAAAGATGGCTAAGAAGAAAAATGAAGTAAGTCTTACAATAACTGCTTTTATGCCTGTAGATTCTTCCACTGGTCTTCTGCAAATAACCAGCATCCAGCACATGGGCTGATTATTAAATATTGAAGAATTTTTAAGTTGTATGGACACTTAAAACTAGTCCTGAAGGAGAAATAACACCATGAAGACTGGCAGATGCTGCCAATCAGTGCTTCTCAATCCCAGAGTCAACAGTTAAACATTTGCCAATACCCTGCTGGCTCAGGGTGACACATCTTTCCACCTCTACTGCCTTTATAAAAGCACAGATGCCATCCATGGAGACACCAATGGAAAAGGCTTCCTCTGAGAATATCACACAAATTATCCTTCAATATTGATCAACATTAGGGTCCCTGTTCTCTTGAAGTTCTCCCTATTCTTCCACTTGCATGTACCAAGTAATCCTTCCAAAATTGCCTCAGGTGGCTAAATCTGTCCCAACTCAATAACCAGCATTATGATGATCTTCAAACTCTAGTCCATAAGCAGCTAACTTTCATACAAACTGCCATTTCTGAAAACTTCATATTTTTCAAATCTTACGTGATTCAAGGTAAATTTCTCTCGTTTGCAAATAGATCAGTACCTATGGATTTGTTCTACTTTAACCTTGTATTTATTTTAATTTAAATACAAATAGCAGGTATTTGTTTTATTTCTACTTTTATTCCACTCAATATTGTTTCTAAACTCTTATAGAAGCTCTTCTAAGTCTATCATACAGGGTACGATTAAATCTAGGAGCTTTTTTTTTTTTTGTGAGACAGGGTCTCATTTTGTGGTTCAGGCTGGCCCTGAGCTCAGCATCCAACTCACATCACAGCAATCCTTGTGCCTCTGCCTCCCGAGTGCTGGGATTACAGGCATGAGCCACCATACCCGGCACTGTGGTATGTGGTACTGGTTGCTGCTGGGCGTGAGTCTCCACACCCACGTTTGTATGTGGTTTACTGGGGATCGAACCTGGGTCCTTAAGCTTGCAAAACAGGCACCGAACCACTGAGCTAACTCGCAGCCCTAGGAGCTATTTGTAAAAATAAGCTATAGCACTGTCATTTACTATGAACCTCTCTGTGCCTCCGCACAAACACCTGTGTCAAAACTTAAACAGCAATGTGGTAATGTTAGGAGGTGGAGCCTTGGAAAGTGACAAGGTCTTATGAACAGGACACAGGTGAATGGCAGTAGTGCTTTTATGACACAGACATCAGCCTGTCCACCTTTTGAGATCGCAAAATAACATCTGTCTATAAACCAGACAGCCTGCAGACACCGACCTTGAACTTCTCAGCTTCTGGAATTATGAGAAAAAGTTTCTTCTGTTTTTAAGTCACCCAGCCAATGGTATTTCTGTGGAAGAAATCCAACCAAAACACCATATAGCCATTATCTTGATAATACATATACAAACACACAGAAATTGTGAACATTACATTGACATAGTAATTATCAATATCCTTTGTATGTAAAAAATACCAGTATGGATTAATGACACAGGAAATGAGTTAAAAGGTTGCCAATTAAATTAGCTTAGATGATGTGGTAAAATTTGTAATTCATTTGGTCTGGATATCTTGATTGTGGTTGTTTGTAATTTATAGGGAACATATTACTTCATTGCTTGCAAATCATAAACACTTTTTGGAATCCCTGGATTCTAGGAGAGTGAGGCAGGAAGTCTTATACTGGTACAAATCCCCATTATGGAGTGCAATCATGATGTGTATATTTAATGTACCAATAAAGATAATTAAAAGAAAAAAAAAAAAAAGAAAATCACAAGTTCAAGTCCAGCCTGACAACTTGGTGACCTAAGAAGACTCTGTCTCATAATTTCAAATTTTAAAAAGGGCTGTGGATGTAGCTCAGTGTAAAAACCCAGGTACAATCTTGAAACCAACAAAAGAAAACAGGAAAAGAGAAAAACTTTATGTACATTTTATGATTTGAACCCATATAAAATATGATTTACTAGTCTCGAGAGCAACTTGTGGTACTCACTGAAGATGAATTCTCCTGATTTTCTATGTACACAGGTGACAGAGAGAATTTTGATAAGCAACCAAGATAACATCAAAAGATTGTGGTTTCAGTGGTGTATGTGGTCCCACCAAACACAACCCAATTCCTGTATACTATGAATAGCCAAGCTGAATGACCCTTGTTTGAAAGTTCTTCAGCATATCAATAATTTTATACTGTTAAAGTTTACCTTTGTAATAGCCAAGCACACTGTCAACATATTTCATCAGCAGCAGAATGGTTCAATAAACCATGACTCACCCAGGAGCCAAAGAGGCCAGCTACCACTTTGCACCTTAGCAGACCTCCAACACTCTGAAGAGACAGCTTTGTAACTGAAAGATTCATGCCACACCTCATTTTCATCATGGACACAATAACCCCCATCTCTTCAAAGTCATTTAGCTGTGAATTTTCAAGAATACATCAAGTAGATTTTCTATGGGCCCATCTGTGTGGCACATTTATTTTCTGTGACTGTTTTGCTGAGCACAATGAAAACCTTGACTACTGATGAATGGGGACCCAGAGAATGAACAGCAGGGCTACTGTGGCTGCTTGACGCTGTCTTGGTGAGAAAAGAACCCTTTTCACCTGGAGCAGCAGCCATAGGTCTGTTGAGCTGTGCAGGGTGTTCAAGGAAAGCCATTTAGTTGAGTTGCCTTGCATCCCTACCATCCTCTCCACTTCAGGAGTAATTTCTAATATGATCTTCCTAGCTAAGAAGCCAAAAAGCTCAATGTGATCCCCTCTATTGTGTTGAGATCAACAGTACTTGGCATTCCAATAAGACATAAATGTCTGAAGCTAATAGGGAGAAGGGCCCGAGTGTGGAAGCACCATAAATTTAGAAGTCAAGAATTTGGGCTTTGGAGATGTATACTCCATATATCTCTGGTCTTATCATCTATAAAATGGAACTAAGAATAAAGTTGATCTTACAGGGCTGTTACAGAAAATATGATGAAACAATGCATGTTGGTAACAAAGTGAAGGTACATGGTAAACATGTAATCTGTCAATATGTCAATATAGTGTATTTTATATATATTCTGGTAATACATAATTTTATCTATGTGTACTTTTACTAAGAAGAGAACAAGATTCGTAACTTTTTTATTCATCATGATCAGTCAGTCAATGCACAGAGCTGCCAGTAATAAATTCTAGCAAGGTGCTAAATATAGAGGAACACCCACTGGCCCCTGAGGCGATACTCTTTGGGATATGAGATAATTTGTAAATTTAGCACTGGTGCAAAAAAAAAAAAAAAAATTGTGCCTGTCAGGTTATCTTATTGGTGAGAATAGGAAGAAAACCTCATTCCTGAGAAAAGTACAGTTCAGTAGCACTGCAATAGATGAATGTATTTTTAAGTAAGCATTATATTACAGTGTACTGTATCTGTTATGGCTCAATGTATTTTAGATGACTATTCTTTCAGTTCACATAAATACTTCAATGACGGATGATAATCAAATCAACTCATAAAAAATCTTTCAGATATTTAGATAGTTTTGATATCTCCTTTAAGAGTTAGCTCAATGGAGAGTTGACAAACTACCAAATCCATTTTCCCAGTGAAATAGTATTATGACTTAATGTTCAGAAAATCTTAATAAATTGACACTAGTCTCAAGTTAGACAGAGCACACACTATGTTTTTCAGAAAGGCCTAAGAAACTGGTTAATAAAAACCAGAATTTGGAGAAAGGGCCTATATAATTTTTTGTCTTTTTTTCGAGACAGTGTCTCACTTTTATAGTTCAGGCTGTCCTGAGTTCAGCCTTGAACCCAGCAATCCTCCTGCCTCTGCCTTCCCAGTGCTGGGATTACAGGCTATGAGCCACCACACCCGGCACCATGGTATGTGGTTCTGATTGTTGGTGGGTGTGAGTCACCACGCCCAGCATTGTTGTATGTTTTACTAGATATCGAACTCTGGACCTTGCATTTGCAAGGTAGTTGCAGAAACCACTGTATTAAATCCCCCCAGCCCAACTATCTAGAATATATAAAGAGCTCAAAAAAATCAGCCCACCCAAATTTAATGACCCAATTCAAAAATGGGCATCTGAAATGAATAGATATTTTTCAGAGGAAGAAGAGCAGCTAAGAAGCATATGAAGAAATGCTCAACATCATTAGTCATTCGAGAGATGCAGATGAAAACAACACTGAGATTTCATCTCACTCCACATAGAATGGCTGCCATTTCAGAATCAGCCAACGTCAAATGTTGGCGAGGCTGCGGAGAAGAAGGAACCCTTCTCCACTGTTGGTGGGACTGTAGACTCGTACAACCCACGTGGAGATCAGTTTGGAAAATCCTCAAAAAGCTACGACTGACGGTCCCATTTGACCTGGCCATTGCCCTGCTAGGTGTATATACACATAAGAATTAAAAGACTCATGACGCAGTGACATATGTGCACCCATGTTTATAGCAGCCCCAGTTTGTGATTGCTACATCTTGGAAACAACCCAAGTGTCCATCAACTGGAGACTGGATAAGAAAGCTGTGGTTCTTCTACAGAATGGAATATTACTCTGCCATAAAAAATGATAAGTTTGAATCATTTCTACTTAAATGGACATACCTTGAGGATATCCTCATAAGTGAAATAAATAGGGCACAGATAGGCACATATCACATCTTTTCTCTGGTATGAGAAAATAAAGATGTAAATGAGTCCTAGCATTGTATGTTATATATTGTGAAATAGGAAATGCTCATTGTAAAATAGGGTGAAAGGAGAAAATGTTGAGATTGTAACAAAAAAGTAAGGAAACAAATTTTATGTTTATGGGGGGGTGGTAGGATGGATAGGGCTAAGGGAAAAAATGAGAATTAAGTTATGTCTTATACTGGTACAAATCCCCATTATGGAGTACAATCATGATGTGTATATTTAATGTACCAATAAAGATAAAAAAAAAAATCCCCCTAGCCCAAAAGGCCTCTTTTTGAATGAGAAAAAAGTTGATGACAAGAAACTAATAGTAAAAGAAACCAAAAAAGGAATACCTGTCTTCTACTACTTGGAAGTCCTCTCTGAACCCTCGTGGTTTGACAGAATTGTCACAGATGTTTGTGCACAAACTACTGACCACAGTCCACCTTGTTTCATTATTGTTCACTTCTTTGGGATTGGTGGGTGTAGAAGGGAAGCCAATACATTCATGTTTGTTTTTATTTGTATTGTGCCAGGTTTATTTTTCACAGTACTCAATAAACCGTTATAAAACTGGTGTGTAAATTACATACAAAATGTCATAGAAAATATATACAGAAACAGGTATTTAAAAAGGCAATACAAAGTACCAAAGTATTTGGCAGTTCAAAAATGAATATTAGTTTAAGGAAGAGGATATTTCTTTATAAGGCATAGCAAATTTTTCTAATACTTAGACTTGCTTTATTATATGTGATAGCTTCTTTCATGAATGCTTTTATTCATTTGTTTCACTGGTAAGAAAAAGAAAAACATAGTATGGTGGTGAAAATGACCCTCAATTCTTTTTGTTCCAGTCCTGTATCAACAATATCACCTAGATGATGTAAGAAAAATTGCATCTCTAAATCTCTATTTCCTTAAGTATGTATCAGGAATAACACTAAGACTTTATGACGTTGTCAGGTATGTTCTGTGAAATAAAGCCCAAGATGTACTACATCAATTTAGCTATCGATTATAGTCTAAGTATAACATGAAATCCAAGGCATTCTGAAGTGTGAAACTTTCTGAACACAGAACAACACAAGTGGAAAATTCTATGAGTGATATCATGGGGCAGACCACACAAAACCACTCAAAATATTCTATCTAATTACCACTGAGCTATACTGTACATGAAGCATAAATGGAGGGGAGTTTGGGTTGTGGTATTTATTCCGTCGCAATCATTCTATACATGCAATTGTATCAAAATACCCCCCAAATCTTAAACACCCTGAGAATTCTGCTTAAAGAATGCTTAGCCTATCATCTTATGCTATTTACTACAAGGAGTTAAGATATTAAGACACTGGTTTCTTTGAGCTCCAAGAAGTTGGTTATATACCAGATAAGCAAAATGTAAAGGGAAATAGTCATAGTGTAGGGATAAATGCCATATTAATTTGGGAGCCTGAAATAGAATTTTGGACACTGAAATAGTTAGAAAAGGATAAGGCAACACTGAGAAAGTCTAACTTTGCTTTTTTGGTGTTTGTTTCTCGATCACAAGTAAGATTTCTGCTGGATTCTGAAAGTGAAATTTTAAATTCTAGCCCTTCAGTAGCACTGGGTGAATTATGTAAATAAAAGAAAAGGTCACATAAAAAACTAAATGCCTTAAAGTAGAAATGTGTAAGGACCAAGGATGTAGCTCAGTGTACCAGGCCTGCCTGGCAGGTGCAATGTCCTGAGTTTGATCCTTGGTACCAGAAAACATACAAACAAAAAAAGAAATGTTCATCATTCTATCGACTTAAGTTCAGGAATAACAACATCTCTCCTAACAATGTCTTCTAGGAAAGTAAAGTTCTTCATATATATTCTCATTTATTCCTCACCACAGATCTACAAGGTAGACACTATCATCACACTGACTATACATATAAGGGACAAGAAATGTAAAGGGCTTTCATTGCTCAGGATACCAAACAATACAACTGATGGTTGCAAATCAATCAGAAAGAGACATAGTTAGGAATAGAGTTGGACTGAAGGAACATATTTTCCCGATTCTCCCAGTGGACTCCCCTAGAAAATTAGAAGCTGTATATTCAATTTTTCCTGCTACCTACCAATAAGAGAAATCTCTATCAAGTTATCTCAGGTGCATTCTCACCAAGAATTTAAACAGAAAAGTCAAGTGCAGCATGTAATTGAAAAAAAAATATGTTCCATTAAATATTGTTGGGATCAGATAGGCTTGTGAGTATCAGAAATGAGATGCAAGAGACAAAGTGTCTTGCAAGACAGAGGAACCCAAACCCGGTAAAACTTGGAGAACCTTGTTAACCAGGGTTAAAAAACACTAGTTTCAGAAGGAAGATGACTGGTGGACGAAGGCTAAACCAAGTCCAGCTTACAAATCCAAGATACAAAGTTTTTTCTTCAATAAAACCCTTAAAACAGTTCCAACTCCTGCCATTATACTAAAATAAACTGGCTTACAGTCTAAATCCCAAGGTAATATATGCATTCTTTATGCCTTAAGAAAACACTGATTCTGTTCTTGTGGTTCTAGTGTTCTGTGGTGCACATCTGAATTATTTATTTTATAGCACTTCTTACTGCTAAGTTAGCAGTTCAAATTTATGAGACCGTTCAATTGCTTTCTCCCCAGGATGTGGTACCTCAGAGAGAGTATTTTACTCTAAATGTCTAAAGGCTGAGCCATCCACTATTAGCTTAGAATGGTTAAAATAGACGTTAAACCATGTCAGTTTACCTTAGACAGCCATATCTTTGCAGAGAATAAATGTTTGTCATGAATATCAAAGACAACATAAAATGCCGGGAAAGGACTGAGAATTTGGGTATCAAATCATCTTTCTTTCAGACTTTCTCTTCTTCCTTCACACCTCTAATTCTCTCTCCTTTTCTCTTTTTTGTATCTCTCTGTCACTCATGTACACACACACGTTTCTTAGAATTGAAATGTCTTACATACATTTATTACATATTAAAAATGACACTAACTCTTTCTTAAAGGCAACGTAAGGCTAAAATAAGACTATATACCTACAATTACTTATGGAACCCTTTACAGTGAAAAAGACCCCCTCCATTTCAATGAATGCCATTTCAATGAAAGCCATTTCAATGCCATTTCATTTTAACACAAGGAAATTAATCACAGTAAAGATGAGTGTCTGGTATTGGGGACCAGTGTCTGACCCAGAAAAGACTAATTAATTGCCAGCCCCAATGTACCACCAGCTCCTTTCTCTTTGGATATTATTCATCTTGCGGAGGTATATTTTACAGCCCATACTGGACTTTTAAAAACTGAACTCCTTGTTAACATTTTTCAACGACTGTTTGGTAAAAAGAAACCAGTGTTTGGGGATGACCCTACACTTTTATGCCTCCTTATACTAGTGTCTGAATTCAGATCTACTGGACCATGAGTGACAAGGCAAATCACCAACTGTGGAGAGTTCAACCAATGTCCTGGAAAGATGAATGAACTGAGACTTAATGATAAACATTTTAAAACCGGAACAAATCTTTTGATCTTCCATTCTCAAGGTTGATAGATACTGCAGCATTAGGAGGAAACTTAAAAAATACATCCTTACATTTCTTCAATATTAAGTCTAATTACTAATGTAGAGATGTAAATTGTGGGGTTTTTTTCAATAAAAATGTGCCTTCTTTTAAGCATTATAATAGGAAAGCATTTAGGGCTATCTTCACATCTTCCTTAGAAACATTATTTTTTAACTTATCTTTAATTTGTTACATGTGGTAACAATTATCTCAAGTCAGAGCGACATGAATTATAGTTACTGCTAATAAAGTGTTTCAGGTAGGTGCACCTTGAAGGCATGTATGATTTTGAACAGAAAATATGGGGACATTTTACATAATGCAAATTGAATGCAATTTGGCATTAAAAATATTCCTAAATCTGAGTCCGGTAAAGTTTAAAACAGAATGTATCTATGATTACAATGAAAAGATTGAGAAACATCAACTTATTTGAATATCGACAATGTGCCACCATGTTGAAGAAGTGACAACTTCAGTTTTACAACCCCTGTGATGTAAAAGCAAGCACAAAATTTCAGCTTCTTCTCCAAGAATCCATAGATCTGGATTCTGTCCCAGAACTCCACAAAGGGAATGCAGCTTTTCTGATAGTTTAATTTCAATTCTTACAAACTCTAAATAAAGAATCATGCCTCACTAAACTGACCTGTAAAAAGAATGATATAATAAATAGGCACGACTCGTAGTCACTGAATTGTGATAATTTGTTCAAGGCTGTAGAGACCTACTATGTGTTTTAAGGAAGAGGTAAGGGAGGGTGGAGAACCCCGATCTCCTGTCCTTTCTAACACTTTGCAGTTTAATTTACCAAAAACAGAGGGGCAGCTCTATGAACAGGTAAATACAGAGTATCATTTGAAACTCAACATTTACATTTAATCTAGATGTAAAAGGTAGAACAAGGAAGAACTGTATGAGAAGCCAAGAAAACACCTTTAGTAAAAAGATTCCCCATATACTAAGTTCACTTTTGACAGATGCATGTAGGCTATTGAAAACTGCGTTTATATGTCCATGACAGAAATGGTTACTTTAGTGTGACTGCTTGGAAAGAAAATTCTAGAGCTTTGAAGAAAGTTTTTGGCAAGTCAGACTCTAAAGTGCAAGTGACTTAGTTCTCCTTAGGTGGCTATGCCATTTTCCTTGATGTCATGTTTTCAAGCAATGATACTAATTATTCCTGGCCCTGTCGTCACAAAACATTCCACCACTGAAGCACAAGGTGTTCGATGTTGGAAATGCGGCCTCTTTGCATGCTAGAATTAAGATTGACAACTCTAAATTAAATAGAATTCTACCGAGCATGTCTGTCCATTCCTAATTCCCATGGCGGGGAGCAAGAGTCTTCTGGCATCTGCTCAGGAAATCTGTGCAACACTTTCATCTGCAGGGCCTAATGCATTTTCTCACCTCTGGTCCATACTGCTCCAGCATGAGTTCTCCTCATTAATCTTCTCATTGATTTCTTTCTTTCTGGTACTAATTTTTTTCCTTCCTTTGCAAACTGCCTGAGATACAGATATATATATACACACATACATATATACACACACACCCCAATACATATATATTGGTAATACGGAGGATTGAATCCAGGGCTTTCACACTGAGGTACCCTGCCTAGATCACTCATATCTATATATCGAAGTATCTGTACAAATAAGGACATATATATGTATATATGTATATGTAAGTACATATGTGTTTGAATATATATATGTATATATAGTACATATATTTGAAAAATATATATACATTGACCAGGCTAAAATTAGGCTCATAATCCTCCTACTTCAGCCTTCTAGTTGTAGGCATGATCGTCACACTTAATTTTCACTTAGTTTCCTTTGGAAATTATTTTGTTGCCTAACTGATCCTCCTGTTACTTTAACTTTGTGTTATTAATTTATCTCACCCTCATAATTTTCTCCCTTTCTGAATTTTTGACTATTGCTCATCACTTGACTTTCACGAAGATGTCATTTTTGCTTCTCAAGTCCTCCTAACCTCTTATACCAGCACGAGCTGATGGAAAGATGAAGCCTATCGTGCAAATGGTGGGATACAACATCCACACTGCCTCCTCCAACCTTCCATTGCAAAGAATAACTTCTCTGTATTATTATTTCTAAATGACAGATTCTCTCTTTTTGGATTTTTAAAGTTCATCACATTTTTATATCACATTCAAATTTCCTTTATCCAGTTGATCAATTCACTTGTTTTCCCTTTTCATTTCCTCTGTTTGTTTCCTTATTTCTGCCATGCTATCTCATCTCTTTGTATAAAGTTTACTGGTTTCCTATGACCTACCAAAGCAACTTCTTGTAGAAAATGGAAGACCTTACAAAAGAAAAATTTTAAAGATACTCAAAATCATAAACACTGATATCATACAGAGGTTGAATATTATAAGAGGTCACAGTCTAAAGTTCTGAAGGCTCTGTCAAAATCAGTTTAGTCAGAGGTACCATCTTTTTCCTTCTCAACCTGCAGAGAATCTTGCCTCATTCTTGCCTTTGTTGATGGCAAAGAACATTATGAATTTCTTGAATAGTTCAAGGAAAAAATAAACCCATGCTTCAGTCTGGGAGATGAAGTCATGCTTCCCACACAGGACATTAATCCATCCCAAGTGTGCATGCATGCAGTTACCCCAAGTGCTGTGTGGAGAAGTAAGAGTAGGAAGTTATGTTTGCTGTTGATTGTGAGACCCTAGAATGGCGAAGTGAGACACACAGGGACAAGGGAAACCTTTGTGAGTTTATAAACAGGAATATAACACAATCCTATTTTCCCTTTGGAAAAAATCACTCAAGGAGACCTGGGGCCACTATGGTATGGCATGAGGAATACGTGTTTTAAGTTAAAGTAGTACTGACTCAAATTCCACTTTGTACCTTCATAAGATGTATGTGGTATTTGGTGAAATAGCTAATAATCACATCTGAACTGAACAGACACTTTTCAGAGGAAGAAATAAAAGCAGCTAAGAAGCATATGAAGAAATGTTTAACATCACTAGTCATTCAAAAGATGTACATGAAAACAACACTGAGATTTCATCTCACTCCACAAAGAATCTCAGGATTAGCCAGCAACAAATGTTGGAGAGGCTGCAGAGAAAACAGAGGAAACCTTCTCCATTGTTGGTGGGACTCATACAACCACTGTGGAGATCAGTTTAGAGATTTCTCAAAAAGAGAGGATTAGCGGTCCAATTTGAACCTGCTATTCCTCTGCTAGGTATATATAGAAAAGAATTATAAGATGCATATTACAGAGACATATGTGCTCCATGTTTATAGCAGCTCAGTTTGTGATTGCTAAATCTTGGAAGCAACCAAAATGTCCATCAATTGGAGACTGAATAAAAAAGATGTGGTTCTATAGAATGGAGTATTACTCTGCCATAAAAAATGATAAGATTGAATCATTTACACTCAAATGGATGTACCTTCAGGATAGCCTTATAAATGAAACGAATAGGTACAGATGTGTAAATATCATATCTTTTCTCTGATATGAGAAAATGAAAAAGTATGTGAGTTCTAGAATGTATGGTAAATATTGTAAAATAGAAAATATTCAAAGTGAAATGGGGTGGAGGGGTAAAAAATGAGGGCAAATGAGATTATAATAAAAAGGAAAGAAAACAAACATGTATACAGGGTGGGGTGGTAGGATGGTTAAGGGAATGGGAAAAATGAGAATTAAATTATGTCATATACTGTCATAAATTCTCATTGTTGAGTGCAATCATGATGTGTAGATATAATGTACCAATAAAGATTTCAATAAAGAAAAAAATTATTTTCAAAAAAGAAATAGCTATAATCACATCACTTCAGGTTCCTCTTCTATAAAATACTGATTATAAGACTTATCCCTTAGGATTCATCTTAGTTCAAGGTCCTTGGAAACAGATGTTGGTAGGAAAAACCCTGTGTGTTGGATACATTCAGGAAGCAGAGACCTGGAGAGACACAGAGGGACATAGGGACAGTGAGAGGGAGTGAGAGGGACTTCTGAGACAAGGCCTGCACCAAAGTGTGTCGGCTTCACTCTCCTAGGCCACACTGTGCCATGTGGTATAGATCAAATGTATCTTGATTTGCACCAAGGGAACTAGAGTTTCTATACCTGGAGCATTTTTATCTATTAGCCTGAGGAAATCATGGATTACTAGTGAGATTATACTTGTGAAGGCCTAGAGATTATTATCCAAAGGGACAACCAGAAAATGAAGAGGAGCCATCACTTCTAGGCTACCCAAGCATAAATACAAGTTTAATTTTAGAGGGATGGAAATGTAACGAATGGTCATTCGTCATTTTAATCCTGTTACTTCCCTCTAGAGGAAAGAATGAATTTGGGGAGAAGCAAGTACTTTGTTGAGCGAGGGTGAGGTATATTTGAAGAGAAAAACTGGTTATGTCCAAAAAGAGTGTTGGGCTGTTAAGAGAGCGGGAAGGGACACGAGATCTGAGGGAACTCACAGAAAAGAGGCCCCGAGAGGTAATGGAAGGTTCTGGACAGACACATTGAGGCCACATCAGAAAGGATTTCAGGAAATCAATGAGATGTGAGAGCCGCATAGACAGAGGCAATGTGGGGGGACATTTTTTAACAGAATTGTTCAGGGAGTTTGGCTGTGTGCTGTCTCTTCCCAGGGAAAGTCAGAAAAATCCAAATCTTTCACCACTGTCTTATGCAGTGACACTGTATGGCCCAGGGAATCAGTTCCACACGAGCGTGAGGTCAATGCCAACAGCTACCTGTCTGGAAGCTGAGTATTTGAGGGTTGTACCAGAAACCACTTCACTGAAAGACAATGCTAAGCAGCCACTGTGAAGGTATCTCTAGGCAGGAAGAGCAGGCCCAGGGCAAAGCCGCAGTGGGAACTGTGTGGGCAGAGAAGAGCCTACATCTGAGCTCAATTATATCAGTGAACCAATCAGTACTCAGAGCTGCTGGGTATTATTCATAGTAAATGTTAAAACAGAAAGGAAAATGGAGACTAATCATAAAAAAGCTTAATCATGAAAAGAGAGCGCATGCATCTCTAAACAAAGAACCCCTGCAGCCAATCATATGGTCCAAATGAGAGATATACAGTACAGTTGTAAACTGGCTGCAGAATCAGGGAAAAATCCTGAGTTAATCAGAAGCCATTCTTTCTATACAGTAAGCTGGTGCCCATTACAATCCGCAGCACTAATGACCATTACTCAAAATGACAACATCGTAACTAAAATCACCATTTGTTCAAGTTAATTTCTTAAAGATCTGTGATTTTCCTCCATTACATTTAATATTTATGAATCCTAACTCACTGGAACTTCTCTATTTTCGGGTTATTACCATTCATTTTCAGGATGTAAAATGAAGGTCATTAGAGTTGGACTTTTCTTTTTCTTTTTCATTTACCTAGCTCTACATCTTTAAAAGGCAATATAATTCCAATCAAATGCTTCACGTACAATAACAGTTTTACCTTTACTCAAATATTGTGTAACTGGGAATGAAATTCGGGTTCCATTAACTTTGTCTGCTATGTAGAAGTATTTCTCACTTTCAGTCATAGGTACCCGCTAACAAATCTGGCTAGAAAGTCAGTACTTTCCTAGGAAAATCCTGATTTCAGTCACTGTTATTCTACAAGAAGAAAAACAAAAAATACTCAAAGGAAATTGAAAAGCACTGGCAAAGAAAAGCTGAAGTTGGCAGGCAGGGAACTGGCATGCTGGGTACAAGGCTGTATTCTCTTTCTTTATCCTCTCTTCTTTCTCTAGAATTTCTCATTTGTTTCACAATTCTTTTGGGGACAAGATATCCATGGTTCTTGGAATCCAATGCTTTTTCTACTTGGTCTGGATACTTGCACTTCCCAAGTGATATGGATCCATCTTGCCAATAGTGTCCCTAGTCAAATAGCTACAATATTATTGACATATCCAAAGCAAGTGGTGTTAAAAAGGAAAGACACACCCGGTGGCAGAAAATATGGAAGATAAAACCTCTGCAATGTAGGACACTGGAGTCCTGGCTACTCTACTTAGCCTGTCTGTGACCTCCTTTTCCTGCTTTTTCCTCTCATTGTCACATATTGTGATAGTGATGTTTAATAAATTGTACAGTGCATCCTCAAATTACAACCCACTTGACATACAAACAACTTGGCTTAATTAGGTTCATGGGATATCCATTTGCCTCTTGTCATCTATAGTGCATACAAGGTAAATATCCAGATCACAACTGTGTTGGTTCACCTACAAGTAGCCTGAGTTACAACCAGCCCTTGGAAACAGATCCAGTTCATAAGTCAAGGGTCCACTGTATTTAACTTAAGTGTGATTTAAATATTCTCCAAAACAGCCTATGCATTGGTGAAGTAGCTGTATTTAGACTTTAGTTCCATATAATGCTTCCCTCCAACTGCTCCTTTTCCAAATTTAGAGAACACTGGTTTTGGAGAGAAAATTCTGGGAACATTTCTCTATCACTCCCCACAGACTGCCTCTATGTAGAGATGGAGAGGAGAGGAGGGGTCTAGAGCAAGGTGAGAGAGAGAGGCGAGAGAAAGAACAAAAAGAAAATGACAAAATAATGCAATACAATGATGAAAAACTAACGGCTAACTGAAAACTGAAAGGATTTGCTCAGACTGCACTAATAAGAAATGGTGTCACATGCTGTGAAAATGAGTTGAAAAGATCTCTCCCTGGGAATAGACTCCCACCGTCACTGTAAAAAATAAATATGAAAGACAAAACCAACCAAATTTAACGCCAGTTTCAGTTTCAAATTAAATACTTTGCTTTTGCAGAATGCATACAAAAAATAAGAAACTAAGAAGGGCATTTCTGCCATGTTATTTTTGAATTAATGAAAAGATTCAACCTTTGTCTTCAGTTGCCTGACAGTCCGAGACAGTAGGTGGTATCAAAAATAGAGCTTGAGATGTAAACTAACCTTTCAAAGCAGAACCCAAAGTACCAGCTTTGCCATGCTACTAGTGTATACCTTCTTCCTGCTTGGTGTTGGCACAGGGAAGTAAATTTCTACTTCAATCCAAGTCATCATACCCAATGAGCATGCATGGATTCAGTCTGACCATAAGAGCTCTTGGTTGGAGTTTTAATCACCATAACTATCCTGGAGTAACTGGTTACTTATTTTTTTCTGCATAGTATCCATCTTAGTTACTTTCTCGATGCCAGGACAAAGTACTGCACACATAAAATTAAGGGAGGAAAGGTTTACTTCTAGCTCACAGTTTGGAGAGGTTTCAATCCACAGACATCTGGCTCCGAGGCATAGCGTCATGGCAGAGATTGCATCCCAAAGGAGAAACAGTTCACCACAGAAGATCAGGAAAGAGAAAGTAACCCCTGTTTGCCTTTTGTCTTTTCCTTTGTCTTCCATCCGTGGTACGGGGTCTATTGGTTGTTGTTACTGGTACCCAGTACCGGGGTGTGGCTTCCTGTTATGCACACCGAGAACGATGCTAACCAGTCAGTGCACTAATAAAGTTATGACACACCTTGAGTCGATATTCACACACCCATGACCCAGCCACCTCCAAATAGCCTCACCTTCCTGAAGCTTTGGGGGACATCCAGACACAAGCCTTATTATAATAGTACCCTGGCAAAACTGTAAATAGACAAAGCCATTAGTGTGGTATGTTGATATTTAGAACAAGGTAAAGTACATGCATTTACATTTGGTTGAAGTCACTTTTGTCCTAACCAATATATGTATCCTTCTTTACTCAAACTGCTGGGATTTGCTTGGTCTTATTACCATATAGGATCATCCCTCTCAGTAGGTCTCTGATATATTGCACTCTGTGTGATGTGGGATCTGTTTGTGCTTTTTCAGTTTCATGGTTTCTTGGGGCTGGCCCTCATACACTGTGACTGGGGGTGTAACCCAATGAAGGTTGTGTCCATAAAGAAAATGGAAATAAAAGAAATGGCACTGCTTAGAAGATTCAGACAGGGCAGTAAAGACAACAGCAAGTGGAGAGAAATATTTCACAGCGAAGGCTAGTCCTCGGAGCAACTGCATCGCTAAAATTGTAAGAAAGAGAAAAGAAACAATATTTACACATTATGGCCTATTTTTTTTTCACTTATGAGGATTTCTGGAAGATACACTCATTTGAGTATGAATGACGAAATATTATAATTTTTAAATTAGTTCTAGTGTATATAGTTGGTATTGTGAAACAAAATATTTAAAAGGAAGATGGTGTAGGGGTAAATAAGGAGGGGAAAAGAATGTGATAATAATAATAATAAAAAAACATATCTTATGTATATAGGGGATGTGGGGTTGCAGAGTGGGTGGGGGAAGGGGAAAATGAGAATCAAGTCATGTCATATTCTGGTACAAACTCTCAATGTTGAATGCAATGATGATGCGTATTCATAATGTGCCAATGAAGATTTGAATCAAAATAAATTAAGGAAGAATCACACAGTGGACCAGGGTAGTGAATGAAAAGAGAATGATAGACGTGGAAAACGAGAGTTTGCAAAGGTCTCAGGGAACTCAAAGTATCGCGAGAACAAGAAGAGAAGCCGTCAAACTGTTGATGGCGAGTTTGACCTTTGTTTCCACAGAGATGAGAATACCAGCCACAGATGATATAAATGGAACCATGAGATACCAGGCCGATTAGAGCAGAAACATATGACTCTCGGTGCCACTGAAAGTATTCGCACATCTTTATATTCACAGTCCTTTAAACACAGAGCAACTCAATAAATCCTTATTTATACGGCGCTGTCCATAGTAGCAGAACCAGCATAGTTTTCCCCATTTTATTTATAGGCAAAAGGGGACACGATGTGCATGACTTTTTTTTTTCTTTCATATCTCCTCGCGACTGCCCTCCGAGTTGCAGTGGTAAGTCAAGAATTGAAGGGTTTTGACAGTTTTACTATACATCTTTTTATTCACAAAGACTTCTAATCTCGAAACTGGTTCTTTGTTTTAAATCAGGCATCTATTGATTAACCGTGAGACGGAGCACGGCTCACCAGGGGCTGAGGTCGGGTATACACTATGGAATTAGGACAGTTAAACACTGAAATCGATCCTCTTTTTCTCCTGCCGCTGTTGCTGTTGCAAGCAGTTTCTCTAAGCTATTAATTTTATTATTAGCACACCTGGAGGCATCGCTTCCCTCAGGGAAAAGCAATTCAACTGTGTGTGCTACAAGACTAGCGACAGATGATCAATGGCCACAGCTGGGACAGGACAGAGAGTTGTGTCCCATCCCCAAGCACTTGAAATATGGGTGATAATAATTCTTGCAAAATGAGGGATTGAATAGCCTGATTTAGATTTGCTCTCGGCATGCATCGAGAGAACTTTGGTTAGCAAGAACTTGCTTTTCATGACAAAAAGTTTTTAAAGGAAAAATAAGGACAGGTTGTTGTTGTGACCTGGTCACATCTTCCCTTTGTGGGTTTATGTCAGCTTTGGTCTATTTCTTTCATAAATGTGAAAAGAAAGAGGAAGGGTCACTCCTACAACAGAGATTGTATACTGTTTGCTCCAGGTTTAATTCTCCTTGTGATATGGTTTCTTGACTTGGAATTCTGCTGTCCCTCTGACAGGTACATAGAAATTTATCTATGTGCATTTTATATTCCAAGAAGAAACAAGGGGTTTACAATAGCACATCTGAAAACAGAGAACGTGGAAACAGACTGAGGACGTATCCTAACTAAAGTCACTGCTTTGAAGTTGTCCAGATGATGGAGTGGATGCTCCTTTGTTTATGCTCATAGAGCAAAGTCTTTGTCTGACATCACATCATGTGTACAACTGAACTAGGCTGCAGAGAAGATGCAGAACAGAACATGTTCCATGGTCTAGGATTGGTTCTGGCTGGGTGATGGGTAAGTGCAAGTTTGCTCATACATAGTCAATAGCTGAGTTCAGACAACTCTGGGCAAAAGTCTGATGAATGCCTCAGGCCTTTCTAATGCAATTTCTGTATCTTCCATAGACTGACCTACATTCTTTAACAAATGTTGAATGAGGAAACACTACCAGCTAGAATCTGTTCCAGGAACAATGACACAGATTAGTTGAATTCCCTCTCCTGGCCTACAACCATCAGAGACCCATGGGGATACATCTCTGATGCTTAACAAGCCACGCCGGAAAAGGAGCACACGCTTTGAAAGGAGACAGATATGAATGTGAGAAACCAAATGTTGGTTCGGCCATTCACTCTGTGTCCCAGGCAAGGTTTTTTAATCTCTGAATTTATTTAAGTTGATTTTCACAACTATCTGTAGAGAAAATGATCATAATGAAGGCATTCTATAGAACTCTGTAAAAAAGCAAGTCTAATTTCTTGGTGACTCTAGACCAGATCTTACTGGATTCATGACTGGTTTCAGCTTTCAAGATCTCAGAATTAATTTACCACCTTTGGAAACGTATGATGAGACATGCTATATGCATGCAGGTTACTTGAATTATACACACACATTTGTCAGAATTTTACAGTTAGGATTTATGCATTGAAGTATGTGTATAACTTCATAAGAAACTGGCAACACATAATTGGGAAAGACAAGGAAAAAACAGAACTACAGAAGATATTTTAGAAAGTAAATTGATATCAAATTTGGCTGATAATTCTATGGGGGTTTATTATACTAGTTCATTTAATTTGAATACACATCAAAGTTTTGCAATCAAACTTTTCAAGGGATAAAAAATTTTGATATTCAAATATAAGTGTGCTGATAAGTCTATGAATAAGAAAATGGAAATATGAAAAGTTCTTTATGAAGTCCAATTTATTCTTGTTCAATTTAAAGGACTTTGTTATCTTAGAAAATCTTATTTTCTAGTATTAAAGTACTCACTCAACTATAAAAATAATAATAACATTAAAAACAGACCTGCATCCACTTTATGTAACTAAGATATTATCAGAACACATTACGCATTTACCTATTGTCCATAGCTGCTTTTATGTCACACAATCCAGAAGAGTTTGGGGCCAGGGGTTTAGCTCAGTGGTTCCAGTGTCTGCCTTGCAAATGCAAAGTCCTGAGTTTGATTCCTGGTAACCACATATCACAATGCTGGGCATGATGGCTCATGTTTGTAATCTCAGCACTCAGGAGGCAGAAGCAGGAGGATTGCTGTGAGTTCGAGACTTGTCTGGGCTACACAGTGAGCTCAGGGCCAGCCTGAACTACAAAAGTGAGACCTGGTCCCCAAAATAACAAGGAGGAGCAAGAGGAGGTGTTTGGATAGAAACCCCATTCCTCACATAGGCAAATAACTCTGACCTTTTACATGAAAAAAGAAAAATACATTGATGGTTGCTGATCTCCTGTTACTTGAAACTCCTAGTATGTGCTTAGTAAAAGCTTCTACCTTGTCTGTCTAAAAGACCAATTCCCTCAGGTCTCTTGTAGGTGACTGAGTACTAATTGGAAACATTCATTTAAGCTATTAATGCCTGATAATGGCTTAATATGTCACTACTCCTCGATAAGACACTAAAATCCCCCCCTGTAAAATGCAAATGTTAGCCACAAGGACATAGCTAATAAATCAAGCCCGGGAACTGAGACCAAAGAATGCTTTGGGTGTTGGGGGGACTTTTCCACGGTGCAATTTGCTTTTGCCATCCTCCACTCCCCCACTAGCTCCCCCTGACACTTATCTTGTCTTCATAAAAATGTAGATTGTCACATCACAAACTCACAGAGAATCAGCAATGCTCTCTAGCATCGGGAACCTTCTAGGAAACAAGCAATAGTTAGACAGAACAGGACTTGCATGTGGTATTTAGCAACCAGTTGACCTCACTTCTTGCTTTGCTAGTAAAAAGCTGTATAATTTAGGGTCAAAGAACTAAGCTCAGTGTCCTTGTCCTTAAAGTGGAGATGGTGGGTAATGGCACCCATCTCTTGGAGTTTCATGAGGATTAAAGAGAAATTGCAAAGGGGTTGCTTCTCACAGCTAAAACTTATGGAGCAGTGATTATTTTTACACCTCATGTTGCAAATGTCACTAACTCCTAGGGATAATGATCCTTGCTAAATCGGGTTCGTCCGAGGACCACAAGTTAGATTTTGTGACCTTCAAGAACTGTGCCCTGTCTCAACCCTCAGTACCCTCTCACCTTTGTTAAATCTTGACTCAAAACCCAATTTCAAGAGAAGGGGAACACTTCTCATAACATCATAGGTGCCTCCCATGGAAATCTCTTCCAAATGCATAATTCTGTATCTCTGCATGCCACCTTAATAGTCTACAGTTCCAGTAATAAAGATAGGTTAATTTTGCATTAGATGAGCTTTAATGTACATTGAGGAATCAGAGACTAGCTTATGTGTTCATTAGTGGAAATCCTGCCTAAAGTGGGTCATGTTAGAACTAGAGAAAATTCAGACATGGGGGGAAAAAGAAGGCATTTTGCTTCATGTGTCATCTTCCGTTATTTATGAGAAGTTGAAGGACTGCGTGGTGAAGAGATGCTTTCCAGTGCACCACTGGTATGTAATGGTTTGTGAGGTCCCGAGGAAGTGGCTTTTCCTGTCTAACCAAACTTAGGTGACAAATGGTAAGAGGCTGGTGTGGCCTCATTATTGGTGAGAGTTGCACCTAGTGTGCTCTTGCCCTTTGTCACAAAAGTTGTGAGGGTTCTTTTGAAGTGGTTTAATTTTATGTGGAAATGTTAGGCAAAAAAAAAGAAAAAGAGCTTCCAATCAGATGGGCTTATGGTTGGCTTTCGGCTTTGCCAGTAGTTTTAGACAAAGCATTTCATATTTGAGAATCCCAGTTTTTCCTTCCTGACAAATACAGTAATGGCTGTGAGGACAAAGTAAAGTGACTGTAAGGCACAGTGCCCAGCAACTGTCGTGTAAGCCACAAACAAACTTATTATCTGTGAAGCTTTCTGAAGAGCACTTTGAACATAGGAAGCACTCAGTTGATGGTAGTCATCATAGTGACTGTCCCTATCTCCACTATAACCATTGCCGCCCAAGGATCAAGAATTATTCTTGTTAGAACTCATACTCTAGAATGCCTCAAGTGGAAATAGTAACAGGCTGAAGCGATAGTTTGAACCTCAGATTTAAACTGATATAGTAGATGGCTCTCCATTCTTTGGTTTATGGGATGGAAATTTGAGAAGAAAGAAGCTCCTCTTATACACTGGGAAGAATGTCCCCCACTTTCCTCTAATATCAGTTATGTGGTAGAGATTCCTCAGGCTGTGTACAAAGGACTTCACTCACAGGCTGCACTTACAGTGAGCTGAGACACTCAAAACATAGATACCCTCTTCCTAAGTTCCCTGGTGGACTTGGGGAATTAGATTCACACTTCAATTTTACAGTCACAGGGATCACACACCTACAGTGATTTCCCCGGAGCACAAGGGTGAAAAGGGACCCCAAGGCATCAGGAAAGAATGTGTATAATGATGTCTGTCTTTCCAGTCTACAGCTGCAATGTACAAGTTTGAATGAATTTAAAAAGGAAATAAGCACTGACACGAAGATGCCATTTTTTGTGAATAAGATGTGTTAAGATTTTTCCATTGCACCCTCTTCCGAACTCCTTTAACTCCCTATAAGCAGGACTTTCTCTTCAGAGAGAAAAGTGTTCATTTTGTAATTTTTAGGCTGTGACAGCAACACATGTATTTTCAACTAGTGTTTTAAAACTCTTGCCCAGAAGGGTAAATAGATCCCTTTATGTACAATGTTTCCCATCTTCTTCCCTCCTCATTTCTATTGCAGATACAGTATTTATGCCCTATGATATTTTTCCTTCTTTTTCCTCAACTTCCCACAATGTCAGACAGGTACAAAGAATGTCATTTGCCACTTACTTGCATGTATCCCTTCCTTCGTCCCCAACAACTCAGAAGTCATGCTTCATTACATCTCAACCACACGTTAAGAGATTTCCAAGCTGTAGTGGGCAGAGGCACGACATGGGCCACCTGAGTAATTAGTTTCTTCTGCATGGTATGTGTCTAGTAGACCCTCAGCCTTTGGGGGAATTCCCTTATCCTGTCTAGAACTTATTTAATTCATGCCTAGAAAAAAAAAGAAAAGTTCCTGCCTTAGAGCCACCAGACCAGCAGGAGTAGGGCAAGATTTTAACAGACTTTGGTGCTACATTCTAGACAGAGCAGAAAAACATCATGGTGTAGGAGCTACCTGAATTACATGAAAAGGAAAATACAGTGCAAAAATTACAGTGCTAGGAAAGCTAACTTGGATATACCTTGGATAGCTCTACAGAACAGTTGCATAAAAAAGAATTACCTAACATTAACACTGAGGGTTTTTAAGGAAATTTCCTGCAGAGCAGAATTATTCCTTTTATTACAACAAAACTATTTAGGAAAGTTAGTGAACTATCCAGTGACAGGTCAGTGCATGAAAAGTATCACCTTCTCTGTCCTTGCTGCAATTCCCTGATACTTTGTGTGAAAGGATAAGGATTTACTGATTAAGAAGTAAGAGTTTTTTCCCTAGTTTTGGGTACCACCTCCTTCTTCAGCATGTTAAAAGCATATCTAATCAAACTGCTTATCTGATCCTGAGGGGAGCACGTTCCCAAGTCCTTGAATTAGATGACCTATCTTGCTTCTTCGGTATACCTTGTCTATGCCTTCACTCTAACTTCGTTCCCAATAGCAAAATCATCATTTCTCCTGTCACTAATATATCTGATTTTTTTAATAATGCAAGATGATAATGAAGTGAATATAATGAAACTTGTGAAAACTTAAAGAGAGCAAAGTATATAGGACATGTGTCAAGGCAATGGGAATCTTGACGGCTCCATAAAACAGTTGTAGGGCCAGGGAGGCACTTCAGAGACACCATGTCTTCCTGACAAGCACAGGGTCCTGAGTTCAATCCCTGGTATGAGGACACAAAAAATCCACATACTGTAAGTAAATGTAGAGGCACATTTGGAGATGGTTGTTCACCTGAAAGAAAGGGGACACTATACAAAGTATTCTGGGAATTAGCAAAGGCTTTAATGAACCACTCAATCCATTGCATTCACAGAATAACATGATGCTTTATGTGCTATTTTGTGACAAATACATATTACATATATTGAAAATTGTTGAAAATAATATTAGCCTACCAGACTCTTTCTCTTCATATTCAAAATGTATTTTTGGTTTAAAAATCAGAATTGTAATTTATTTTTCTCTGATAATGGCTTAATTCTTTTTCATTATGTTTTAGTCTTCCCTCGGAGTCTTTTCATGACACTTGCATGTATCTTAGTTTCTTTTCTCCAAAATATTTTTTAAAAATTCCCCAAGCACTGCTCAGTTACATGTTTACAACAAATAAAAACAAGTATCAGTCAGGAAAATATTTACCATTCACTCAGGAAAGGGTGAAACTCCTACACATTTTAAAACATGAGTAATAAGTTCATGAAAAAGTATTCATGCTCTAGTAATAATGAAAAGGAAGTGGAATTGTTCACTTCCTTAATTAGAAATATTCAAAAAGTGAATATTCTCAGGTTGAAATGAGCTGGCGAAATGACACCCTCAAACATTACTGAGAGATTTATAAAAAGTATGAAAAGGGAAAGGGGATTTAGCTCACAAATATTTCCAGCTTTTGACCTGTGAAGTGTTTCAGGGCTCTCTGGCCCTTCTTTGCCTGATATCCCAGACCTTCAGAGCTGGGATAAAGTAACAAAGAGCGAAGGAAAATTACAGACTCGATCGTCAGAGAGTCTATCGAGCCCTGGCTTATATACCAGCATCGTCACCATGTAAGATACAGATCACAGCACTAAAAAGACTGCAAAATGGTTTTCAAAGCTCTAAACATCAAGAATTTTATATAGAGGGCAGGAGGATGGGAAAACATCAGAACCAAGATATATCATGTACAGGTACAAATTCCCAAGGAGGAATGTTATTGTAATGTATTCCTAAAATATACTTATAAACTTATGAGGATAAAAAAAAAATTAAACTTTCCTCTCAACAGTCCATTTCTCTGTTGCTACTCTTTCACCATCATCTAGAAGTGAGAAGCCACAAGCAGAGGGATGGGGAGCAGGGTGTATAGAAAGTGTTCATGGAGAACAGCAACTTTAACCCTACCCAAATTATACCTTTTAGACACAACCCTGGCACCATGCTGAAATACATTTTCTCATTTTTTGTATCTTCATGCTGTGTCTTAAAATTCTAACTATGTACCTTTATTAGAGATATTATCATTATCTCCCACTTGTGTTCTTGTCCAAGGAGGGCTGTGACATTCCAAGAAGCTTTCCTGAGGCTGTCACCTTCTGGATGGAGGAAATAAAACCTAACTGTTCATCTGAAATACTCAATTAGCCCAACAAATATAATACCAAGGCAGGCTATGATGCAAATATAAAGAACTCAGAGGCAGCCTCCTTTGAAGCATCTGGAGAGAGCTGGAGTTAAGCATGCCCCACTATAAGTTTTCTGAGACCAATTCCCATAATTTTCTTATAATTTGATCTTTTGCCATTATATTATACGTCAAATTCTAAATCAGACAATTTGTGGTAATCTAATAAGCTGTAGATATAAAAGAAAGGTTTTATCCCAAGGTTGCTGCTTCAATTTCATTAGCAATTTGATGAGCTACCTAGGAAATGAGGAAAGCACATTTCTGGGTTTGTGAGGAAAGCAAGGAAGGGTGTGACCTGGGTACTGTATCTGGTCCCAGGCTTTGCCTCTCTTGCTTATCTCCCTGGGGTCCTTTCTGGCTGCCATGAACTAAGCACTTTTGCTCCAATCTTGTGAAGTTCCTTCCTTGGCTCAGGCCAACCTTGAACTGAATTCCTTGAAACCATGAGCCAAATTGTAATCTCTCTTTCAAAGTGTGGGTGTTGGGTACCATGTTCCTAATACACTGAAATATCTACAGTGGAATTATTTTTAATACTGAAAAAATACCTATGTTTCCACAGTGAATACTGGTTATTAAAACCCTGGCATTTTCATAGGATACAATAGTTTGTAAGCATTCATAATAACAGTGAGTTGACTGATCTCATAGCATGCAAATTATATCATTAAATTCTAAAAATTGCTATAAGTTCTCCAAATAATAAACTGCTGCCTTCATTGTATTCTGTAGCTTTGAGAAACTAAAACCACAAAGACAGCTACATTTACAGTTATTGTATAGATTTCTGGCCCAAACCATAAGTTTACATACTTGGCTTGTGAAAGACTTGGTGGTACCATTACTTCTATCTCCAAGTATATCAAGCACCTATTATTTTGTGGGAATTTTCCTGGGGTAGGGAAAAATGACTCAAACAAACTTTTTATAAGTGTGAATCTCTGTGCACGTAAGGATGGGCACAAGATGACAAAAGAAGATCATTTAACATCAATAAGAAGCAGACAATCTCAGCAGAAACAAAATATAGTGGACTTTTAAGTCATTCACAATTAATGTATTCTCTAAAAATATACCCACTGAATTTCACAAAATTTGCACAACCTCAGAAGGAAACATGTCAAATACTTTCTCCCCTCCCAGTCAAACTCTGGATGATTTTATCCTCATGTCTCTATTTTCCCAATTTCTAATAGTATATATTTCTATAATTTGAAAAAAAATACATAAAAAACACCACCTAGAGCGACTATGAATTCAGCGTTGTTAACACCTCTGATGCCTCGTGGCTGTGCTAAATTATTTTCATCAGAAACAATGGTTTCATGACACAGAACTGGTCGCACTGCTTGTCAAAAATTAAAAACCTCGTCAGGCTCTTTCCTTTGTGGTATTATAAACAGCTCGTTGTCAAAAGTGAGCTGTTGGTAATAGCAGCACAAAGAGGCAAAATAAATGGTCTTTTTCTCTTTTTCTCCAGAGTGAAGGGTTTCCTATAATTTTAGCAGTCATTAAGATTTACTAATGAAGACTTGAGATAGAGTCTAAAAAAGGAAATGTAAAGTTAAGTGGCTCATTTCGTGTTTTCAGAGGTAAAATATAAAGGGAGACAGAAGTGCTGTTCGTCAAGTCATGAGCCAGGCGAAGCTGGAGAAAGGACCGAAGCCCTCTCACAGGGTAGTCTTGCGGAAGTCCTTGCTGAAGACCCGCGAAGACCCACCCGGGCCTAGCGAGAGATGACCTTCTTACAGGGGAGAGCGATTTCAGACTTGCCTCACACACTGACTGATCCAGTGCTCGACGGACTTAGCAGAGACCACCATGTTATTCTGACAAGGTTCTTAAAGCACGTTGTGCGAATCAATCAACCCAACTGAATGATTCTGTTGAAGAAAAGATCGGAGCCAAACTCCTAGAGATGGGAGATTAACGACTAATCAGCTCTAACACCTGGTTTCCATAACATACTAATAACTCCTCATGCTGCTGTAACAAAACACCACAGCCTCAGCCAAGAGAGAAATGTGGAACAGCCTTCAAAGTTAGATGCATTTTACCTATTCTCAGAAAATCAGAGGCGCAGCGGCCCCTCCCCCACCCTCCTCCCCCATAATGACATGGAGCATGGGACATAGTGCTGAATTCCAAACAACCAGGTTCCCAGGAGAATACGCGCAATAAAAAATCCACTGCTGCCAACTTTTCAAATCAACTTCAGCGGGGGAGAAAAGAAGAGGCAGGGGGGCAGGGGTGGGAGGAGAGGGAAAGAGAGAAAGGAGGAAGCCCGGAAACTGGGGACCCACACTGTTCACTATCATATTCCCTTTGGCTTTTACTTCTTGAACCACGAGTTACTTAGTAAGAGCAGTTTTATTAAATCAGAAAGTTTTATTAACTCAGAGTTGCCTCTCAGAGGTCCTCTGGGTTGCATGCCAGCAGAGTACATTGCCATCTACCAGAAGTAGGATATCGAAGCATGAGAAAGATTCTCTTAGGAATGCTAAATAGCCAAGAAAAGCTGTGGTAGTGTCTTTGCATTGGTTCCACCCATGAATCCGACCCTTAGAAAACCCAGTCTAATGACGGGGAGATCCTTGAGGACCTGGCTGATGGGCAAAGTGGTTGTACCCATTCCAACAGCGAGATCACAGAAGAAAGGACCAGTGGGACAGAAGACACAGGGCGAATTTTCCAGTCGTTGTTCAGACATGATGCGATGTATCAGAACCATCCTGCCACACCACCCTGCATGCCAACTAGCCTTTGTCACAGAAGCTGACTTGTCTTTATGACTTCTGTTCCCCAAACTGGAATTTCTAGTCACTATTTGTTTAATGCTATCGCTGAGTCACTAGCAAGGGGTTGGATTATCCGTTTGGATTCCTTCTTCCTTTTTTTATTCCAGTTATCTCCCCACACAGGATGCATTGCCGTGGCCCACATTTGGCTCATCAGCCTGTGAAAAGGGACGCTTTTTGCAGCGACTGACAGAGAAACCAAGTACGTATTGTCCCAAGGGCTGTTTCCAAATTTGGGCTCCCAAAGGGAAACTTGCTAAACTCCTCTAGGCATGCTTTCATACCGACCCATTTTTACAGCTTCGTTTGTTCTCACACATGTCTCTTGGTTTGCCTCATGAGCTTCACCCAAGGGGAGAAAGGAGAAGAGACAGCAACCATGGTTTTATCTGCATTACACAGGACTTTACTTCTTTCACCCTCTTGTCAGATTTTTATCCTAAATTCCAATTTAAACTTAGGTTTCCAAGGTCAAAGTACTCCTTCCCAACACAGTGCATGCCGGGAAGTTTGTCTGTTTGACTTCATGGCTAATCTTCTCTTTGCTTTGTTTTGTTTTATTTTCTTTCTCAGTTGAAATATTTTAGTGAGCATTGTTAAACCAGGTAGAGATTCCTCTTCAAATAGATTTTCAAAGTGAGATTCAGGGGTTAAAAAAAAAGTAAATCCTTAAAAGAGTTGATTGAACCTGTAATCATAAAAGCCACACTCTGGGCCATTTGTTGAATTTCACTCTGTTCAATGTTTTATCTTCTTACCCCAAATTATAAATGCCCTAAACCATAAAGTAGAAAAAGGCCAGACATCATCAATGTTCTGCTGAAAAGTTCCCCCTGCCACCACCAAAGGGACCTGCGGACATTCAGAGGAGGCAGTGTGGTCTCGGTAGGAACAGCGGGCAGCAGTTTTGTGTGTACAAAGCTTTGGGGAGAACATAGGTGTTAGAATAACAAAACCCTCAAATCTGCAGTGAGAAGCTTTGTCTCCTGTCCCCTCAAAGACACGCTGAAGGTTACCGAGGGGCGTCAAAGGAAAGTGGAGGTTCACAGTTAATCTGAAAACATGTCATTTTTTCTAAGAATCTGTAGCCGACAAATGATCTTCTGGAGATGGAATGATATTCTGGTTTACCTAGGGCCTTTGTACAGTTCCACATTATGGTTCACACAGGACAGAATAGACAGAAACCTTATGGAATAATTTGTAGTCTCAGACAGTGACCCCTGTGGGTCACAGATGCGGTTGAGAATCTTTACAAGCATAAAATTCTCACTTCAGAAAATTGCAAGTACTTACACTTGTATAAAGATGTGCATGTTATTATTTCAGGTGTTTTGTTTAAGGGTAAGAACAACTGGAATAGACAGATAAATAGGTAGATAACTCAGGCAGGTCTTTCATATCATCAAACCAACACATGAAAATCTTCAAATAGTGTTATAGTTTCAACACACAGAATGATACCCATGTGTTTGATGTGGCATAGTGAGCAAAAATAGGAACCCTCACTAGTACTCCTTTATTTTCAAAGCTCCAATCAAATGACACTGAAAAGAGTGCATTGAAGTTTCTAGTAAAAAAAAAAAAAAAATAGAACCACTTGGGCTGGGGAGTTAGCTCAGTGGTTCCAGTGCCTGTCTTGCAAGCGCAAGGGCCCGGGTTCGATTCCCTGGTAAACACATACAATACTGGGCATGGAGACTCACACCCAGCAGCAACCAGCACCACACATCACAGTGCCGGGCGTGGTGGCTCACGCCTGTAATCCCAGCACTCGGGAGGCAGAGACAGGAGGATTGCTGTGATGTGAGTTGGAGGCTGAGCTCAGGGCCAGCCTGAACTACAAAGCAAGACCCTTTCTCAAAAAAAAAAAAAAAAAAAAAGAACCACTTGGATATATAAACAGTCAGATACATCGATGGAGATATGCAGACATTTACTACAGGGTTGTCTTGTACAGCTATGGAGGCCCACCACCTGCTGTCTGCCCCATAGACCCAAAAGAGCTGGTGTTAGAATTCTGTGTAACTCACTCTAAATACAAGGACCTGATCACTAAATGAGGATGAGAAGGAGACTTGTTGTTTTAGTCCAAAAGCATAAAATCTCTATGTACAATGCTGATGGGGCTCTGACGTCTAAGAGCAGAAGATGAGAGCCTGAGGCTCAGAGGAAAGACTAACCTCACTCTTCACCCTGCTTCTGCCTTCCTGTTCCATTTTAGCTCACAAGAACCTGGGTGATAACTACGCAACATATTGGGAAGATGAATTTTCTTTACTCTGGCCCTGCCCATTTAAATATAAATCTATTTCTGAAACACTGTCATAAATCCAACCAGAAATAATATTTGATAGCTATCTTGGCCCCACTTAGCCCACACAAACTGCCATTAACCATCAAAGAAGGGGGAAAGGGAAGTAGAGAAGGGAAAATACTTTGCTCTGTTTGATTATAATGTGCCAAAGTTCTATCAGTGGGGATACATCCTGTGGCATAAGAAGACACAGGAAGTAAGTCTACATGGGCACTAGAGCCAGCAGCATTCAGTAAAGGTTTATTTGCTTGTTTATAAAACATGTGCACAGCTCACAGGCTTTTGGGGAGAATTACATGGGTGGAAAGTATGTAAAAGAGTTCCTTGACCTGTGAGGTGTTCTATCAATGTCAATTATTATTTTTACAGAGGGTGAAAAATTCTCAGAATATTCCAATTGCATACAAATGCAGAAGGCTCTAGAAGCCCCTTTGCTAGCTCCTACATTAGACTACTGTGTCACCAGCAGAACATGTGCTTTGATTTCCGTAGAGTGCTAAAGAAGTGCAAAGGCGGATGCAGTGTTTATCTCAAGAGACTCGGCAAAGCAGCAGAAGTGTCCACTATAGCCATCTCATATTAGTTATAATGGCATCAACTTTATACTGTGTATTACAAATTATTTAAAGAAATGCTTGCCACTGTAGGTTGTTTGATGGTGGGGTTGAGAGAAGAAGAAAAATCCACTGGAGTGAAAAAAATATGAGATCTACTGCTTGTTATCATTGTTCCATTTTATTATTATTAGAAGTAATAGATTAGTAGTAGTAGTAGTAGTAGTAGTAGTAGTAGTGGTATTTTTGAGATAGGGTCTCACTTTGTAGTTCAGGCTGGCCCTGAGCTCAGCCTCCAACTCACATCACAGTAATCCTCCTGCCTCTGCCTCCTGAGTGCTGGGATTACAGGCATGAGCCACCATGCCTGGCACTGTGGTATGTGGTACTGGTTGCTGCTGGGCATGAGTCTCCACGCCCAGTATTGTTGTATGTGGTTACCAGGGATCCAACCCAGGCCCTTGCACTTGTAAAACAGGCGTTGGAACCACTGAGATAAATCCCTGGCCCATTCCATCTTATTTTTGAGAAAAATTATTATTTTTATTTAAAAGTATGCAAGATAATTTTTAGAGTTGTACATGTGTTTGATTTACTTCTACATATATAAAAACATGTAGATATATGTATATCTAGCATATATGTATATATAATCTTTAAAATTATTACTGCTTTACATGTATGCTAGAACCATTTAACATATAAAAATCCTTTTGTATGTACAAGATTGTTTGATTTGCCCAGCTGTATTAGGTCATTATTCCCCTGAGGTGTTAAGAAAAGCAGGGCTGGAGAAGGTGGGGTAGCTTCTACTTTATATTATCTAGTAGAGTGACAATAGAATTCAAGGGTTGGGCCCCTACACTCTACTCTTTCACAGTGCATGGGGTCTACTAAATCCAGATTTTGGCAAAAGACATCAACAGACCATAGCATAGAAGCCTAGAAAGTAGACTAAAATTATACTAGTGATTACAGACAAAATGAAGACTGAAGGAGCAAAGAGCTGACTTTCTTGGATAGGTCCTTTCAAGGCAGCTCTGTAACACGCAGATAGGATGTTCTCAGGGAAGGGTCATTAGGACATCCACATCCTGGGGCAGCACGCACTGCTTTTAAACCGCTGAAAATGAGCCTAAGACCAAGGTGGCCTTGCAGGGTTCCAGCACAGCAAAAATGCACACTCTCCACAGCCAACCAAAAAAGAAAATGAAAACTTATTATGATCATTAGTTTATATATTACTTTCTGGTACTCTTTCATGTGTACAGCACCTTGCTATATAAAGCTGTGCAAGTGCTACGTATGAGACGATGGAGGGGTATATCCCTGTAATCCACGTACTCTGGGAAGCTGAGGCAGAAAGATCTCAAGGTTGAGCCTAACCTGGATGATTTAGTGACTCAGTGTAACCCTGTCTCAAAATAAGGAATAAAAATGGAGCTGGAATGTAGTTCACTGCAAAGGCTCTGGTTTCAATCTCCAGAAATAATTAAATAAGTAAGTAGACAGACATGGACTATTGTTTGTATTTAATCTGCTTCAGTCACAGAAAAAAATATATACCTTGATTTCTACCATAAATGTAAAACAGACCAAAAGCAAGCTGCCTGTGGCTTATAACAACATAAACTTTACCTCATCATATAGTTCCTCCCCCCACTTTCTGACTAAAAATATGTTCTAAAGTAGGAATTCATTGTTTGGATAACTTTGAAAATTGCATCTCAACAGCAAGGCTTAGTATAGATCTTGAAAATATTGAATAATCTATTATTTTGAGTGAGTTCTGTATAAAAAGGTTGAGTGGATAAAATGAGCCTAAAAACAATTTATCCTTTTTTTTTAATATAAGTGTTTCAAATGGATGTGTGTTTCTCTGCCAAAAAAAAAAAAAAAAAAAAATCTGTTAGAAAGTATTATCCCTTTTGTAAGTCAAGGAGAAAATTGGAAAATTACCACTAATGTATAAAGCTAGGTGTGTACTTGACAATTAATTTACTATAGTAGTTGTAGCAAATTAATTATATTAGTGCATTTCCATTTCTGGAATCCATATCTGAAATGTGTCTTAAAACTCAGTTAAGTGGCTATTTTTGCTTTACAGTTCAGGTGGTTTGTGTTGCTGATTTTGCAAGATAGCAGGCTTGGATGGGAGTTACCTACATATAAAATATGAGTGTTACCAAATTGTGGAACGTGAGGCCTGGCCAAAAGAAAAAAAATTAGAAATCTTTCAAAACCTCGTGCCAATCCTTTATATTTCAGAACAAGAAAAATGCCCCCAAATGAAAAATTAAACAGCTGTGTTCATAAAGATACTGAAACAAAATACACTTCAACCAGCACTTGCCTGATTCTGACTACACAGGCTTGGGTAAAATCATACTATGGCCACCCACCAGCAAATTAGCCAAATCGAATAAAATATTGTACACAACCCTGAGCTGACAGAGAAGATGTTAAACAAACTTTAAGTGGGTCTTTACTATGGTAATAGAAAATGTTGCTGACAGAGCAACTTCAGTGTAAACATCTGTTTTACTGACAACTACTTCACCTATCAGATTGGCCCACCGAGAAGAAAAAGAAAATGATTTTCTAAAATCATGTATTGAGTAAGTGGTAAAATCAGGACTTGTATAAGCATCAGCTGTACCAAGTTGAATACAACTTCAAAACAGCAGCACTTTCGTGCTTGATCTTCTGTATCAGCGCTTCTAATAATGTGCATGATGTGTGGTATAGAATGAAGGGTGATTTACAGAAAATTAGAGCAAGAAATAACATAATGGGCCTTTAAATGCAACCTTGCCCAAGTAGGACAAATAATATTAGCTTCTTTTGCTTGACTTCATGGGAAAGAGGCAGAAAGACAAAAATGAAGACCTAGGGGAAATAAGCCGCTTTTAAAAAGAGGAATGCTTTATTGTCAGCCCCTCTAGTCTGAGTAGAGCGTTAATATTTTAAAATTATTTGTAAATATTTTAGAAGTATCTTCATATTAATAGGAAATGCACACACGTCTTAAAATCGCCTCATAATGACTTTGAGTTATGAAGCTATTATCATTATTTCTAACTTTGGAAGAATTTCCTCATAAAAGTAACAGGGGCGACTTGATTTAAGGGATACCGGGAGCTAAAATGTAATAAACTTAGGAAATTCGTAGGCAGGCATGGAAATTCTTTTCATTCCCCTGCCTCCCCTCAAAAATAAGTTATTTTTCTGAGGATTTATCTTACGTTACAGTAAAGGAAGCATGGTTTATGCTTTCATTTAAAATTTTTCTAGAAAGTTTGCTTACTTTCCAGGAAGACTTCCTTCTGTGTAGTTTCGAATAGGGCACATTTTGCATGTGGGGTGTAAGTGATAACCCCTATGCCATGGAATCAGAGAATTTGGGGATTTTTTTAAAGCTGGAAAGATAATGAAGCATATTAAAAATCCCAGATAGTCAAGAATCTAAGATAGGAAGGCTCCATGTTCTGGGATAGCCTGGTCTCTTCATGAGTTCCTATTTTTAAAATAAAGATTTTAAAAGGCTAGAAGTGTAGCCTGAGGACACTGAGTTCCCAGGAACTCACACACACACACATACACATTTACACAAAATCAATTTAATGAATCCCTATGAGTTATAAAATAATATAATACATAGAAAATAGAAGGTCAGGATGAAACCGTAAAGTATGACAGGCATCAAAATACACTTTTAAAAAGCATAACTCTTTCAAAACAATAAGAGATATTTAATAGATGTACTGAACTACTCCAGAGCAATTTTCAGAATAAGAATTTCACATTCACTCAAGTGGATTTTGAAAAAAATTTAGATGTTAACAGGACTTCTTCCACAAGTATTTCTTAGCTGAAATAAGTATCATTAATATGATTTTTCCTCCAAAAACACAAGTGCAAATATGAAAATGTTTAGCTGAAGTGCTTTACTGTTCTCTTAAAATTTTGACTCAAATACAAATGATACATAGGTACTGAATTTGATAGGGGTTTTAATTCTCAGAAATTATAAAATCTTCCCTCACCATAACTTGCATCATGAAACTCAGAATGACTTTAGTTCACAAGAAATAAACTATAATACAGAACATCTAAACAGAAAACATGAAGAACAATGTTTCATTTTATGTCTTTTCTAAAGAAAACTAAATATCCAGGAAAAATGTGCCATGTAGATTTTGTTGCCAACAAAATAAAAAAATAAAAGCGATGTGCATTATTTTACATACCATTTTAAAAATGAAAAATTACTGGGATATGTTTGTCTATTACTCCACTGAAACCAACGTACCTTGCAATTTTTATTACATGCATAATTGATTAGAGAACTTTAATATTCCCATTAATCTATTTATATGTAAAAATAGGAACACATTTAGTGATTTTTCTGTTATAGACAACAGTGATTCTTTTATTCACACTGAGACAAAGGTATATTTAGATCCTTTGTATTTCACATGGCAATATAACTGTTATGCACGGTGACTTAACAGTAGGATATGTGGACAGTAACATCTGCCTCAATGTAGAAAATCAGTAGCCCTGAGGAAAGAAGAGTTTACAAACATGAACATAACTGAGATGGTTTTCAGTGTTTTTACTACGAAGACATGATGAATAGCCAAGGTGGTATGCATGCTCAGTGCCCTGGATTGAATCATACATGTTCTGAAACTGATCCCTGTATCCTATACTATGGACAATTATAGTGGGTAAACTTTTCAAAAAGAAATATTGAAATAAGTATTGATTTCTTTAAAAAAAAATAAGATAAAAAGAAAGGTGGGGTTCAAAGAAGGAAGAAAAATAAAGAGAGGAACAAGACATTGCTGCTACATTTGTTTTTATAGCAACTTAGATCTCATTTGAAGACTACTGTGACAAACAGGTGAACATTTTTTTTCCTTTTAAAACTTCTAAAGTGCCATGGATGCGGCACCTTTAGTCATACAAAATGATTTCAGAGGTCGGTTGCTCCTGCATAGGCCAGGGTGATTTCTGGCTGTGTGGAACACTCTGCTCCAGTAACAAACCAAGCATGGAGGTCACCAAATCCCTCTGAACAGCCACTCACCCTGCGCACAGGTCACTGGGAAGGTCAGGCTGGGGTACCGTCCTTCTCCGGAGGGAAATGAAGAAAAACTAGAAAGGGAGGAGATGGAGGATTCATATATAAACGTTTCATCTGAAAAGAACTGGGGAATGAGAGAGAATGAAGACGGAGGAGGGAGAAGCGGAAGCTCACTCACTGCGCAGCTACCCCTGTCCTACACGTCAGCGGCTCTTCCATCTTGTCCAGATCCTACCCACCTGGGAATGCCTTTCAAGTCCACTGTGTCCCCTTTTCTCATTGTTCTCCCAACTGGGAAGAAAGTGGGCCTACTGTATCTTTTATTATCTTATTATGATTCTTTTTAATGCTGTGAACTGAAAGTGGGACCTCGATCCTGAACTATGTCACAAATCTTTCTTTTTTTCCAAACAGGCTCACTAAGTGGCCAAGTTGCCCAGACTGGTTTGGAACTTGCAGTCCTCCTGCCTCAGCCTTCCAGAATTTGGGGATTACAAAACTGTGCCACCGCACCTGGTCTTGTCTTTGTGATTAACACTTTGCAGACAAAGGTATTGCCAGGACTTTCCAGGTCCAAGCCTGAGGCTTAATCCCCAGGTGACCAATGCTTCTTGTTTCACTGGGAACCAAGGAGCTTCCTCACACGTGAAAGTTTCTGTGCTCAAACAGGGACAGAGGCTGACAGAGCAGAACAGCTTGGTCCCCTACCGCCCTCTGAATTCTTTTTCTTGTCCTACTTCCTTTACAGATACGCAGATAAACTTAACAAAGTCACAACAGGAAAGACATGTATTCAAAGAGAAAAGTAAGTATGAAGCTAGCGATCCATGGGGGTGTTAGGAAGTCTGTGCCATCAATAAGCCTTGTTTACTAAAGGCAAAAAAAAAAAAAAAAAAAAAAAGCCCATCATATATAAACCCCATCATCACTGTTAATCCTCTCTAGAAAAAAAAGAAAAAAAGAAGGCAATAAATTACTTACTGAAAATGTAATGCTCAAAGCAGTAACCGCAATGCAATAATTACTGGACTTGATTAAACCTAAAAATGAATCTGTCTTTTATTTCATTCTCATCCCATTAGTCCATAGAATGAAAGGAAAAACCTCTGTAAAAGGTACCTCACAGCCACGGCCCCCCTTTGTGCAGCATTATAGCAAACAAAGGTAAAATCAAAAATCATGCAAGCAGTGAAGTATAAGCTTTTTCCCATTATCCTGGCAAAGATGAAGACAGTGCCAATTAAAAATACGTCCCCATGAAGCCTGCAGCAAATGCTTCTCTTTTGCACTTTTCACTCCTTGATAAAGGAATGCCTTATTAAGAGGAACAGAATCAGGAAACAGAATTTTCTTATACATCATCAATATAGGGTCAATATTTTTGGAGAAACATGTCATCGACATTTCTGCACAAATCAATCAATTTGGCTAAGTTTAAATATATAGACCCTCTTTTAACATCACTGATACAAATGATGCTTTGTGTTTATAAAGTCTGAGACTGAAAGTCAGCATCTGTTCTCTAGAAACAGATGCTAACAATGTTGTTACCATTCTTAGGATAACAAGATAAAGTTGGTGTATGCAATAAACCATGGTCAAATTAGGATATTTCTGCTTCTGATGGAAGAATACAGCCACATTAGATATGCACATTCAAGGTCCACTGCGACTTTTTCTACTCGACTCTGATTTTATTTTTATCATTTAGGCTGTAAAATGCCAACACCACACTATCCCCACAAAACATGCTTCTATGCCTTTTTTTTTTTTAACTTCATGTTCAAGTTAGAAAATAAGTCATATCTCCAGATCTTGTTTTGTAAAGGTTGTACTCGCCACAGGTTTTAACACAACCATGGGAGACAGTGTGGAAGGGATCGATAAAGTAGTATTACCCCTTGTGATGGTGCATCTCGGCAGGACCGCCTGGCTGAGCTCTGCTGCCCGCCAACATACCTCCCTCACCCACCAGGAGAGTGCACTCCTGCACGGTCGTGGGCCAGGAGCCCCAACCACGGGGAGAAGCTCCTTATTTTTTTCCACCTTGTTCAGCAGCAGCCATAACAAAGCCAGACTGCCTGAATGCCTTAAGACAGAATTTCCAATGTGAAAGACAAATATACAAACAGCCGGGCCTCCGAAGGCCTAGGTGCTGACATTCAGACAGGTGGGTATATGCACTGGACTCTGGCCTTTGACAGGAGGTCTGGAAATGCTTCTCTGACCACAACTTGTCACACCTGGATTTAAAACGCCAGCTGATATGATGGCAGAGGTGCCTGGCTGCAGTGTAATGAGCTTATATTAATCGTCTTCTTCACTTGCCAAAAGGACTTAGAGAATAATATATTAAATTTCCTCCCAAATTAAATGTTTTTTAATTTCTCATTTGTTGCTGTAAGAGTAAAAATTACAATTCTGGGGTTATAAATGTGCTAAGGTCTGAGGATGTGATCGCACTATTACCATTCATGCTAATAGTGAAAAAACTGACACTTCAGGCCAGAGACTGAGGCTTCTGTGCTTTATATTAGGGACAATATGGATCAGAGGGAGTTCTTTTTCTTTTACTTTATTATAACTAGAGTACTGAGACCTTTATTTAATTAAATAGACCTCATTTGGCTATTCAGGCAAAATTAATAAGTAATACACTCTCCTTTATGGGGCCTTATGACACTACAATTCATTTAAGCCCCTTTCTATGTCCTTATTATCTTACAGGGCACATTTCAGCCCCTGACACACATTTGGGCCGACACCAGACACTGTTTCTCTCCTATAGTAAACACTCTTTGGTCAGCCTTGAGTTTCAGCCCGTGACACTTTTCCTATCCCCCAGGATAAGCCTGAGCCGCTCCGGTTTTATCTAATGCACCTTGTAATATCTGACCCAAGATTTGTCATTATTTGAAAACACTGATAGAAAAATCTACCATGGAATACATGCAAATAAATAAAGGAAGATTTACAAAGCACTGTCCTTCCTGTCTCTTTAAGCACATTCACCAAGAAGGATTAGAATAAAAGCCTGGGGATGATGACATTTAGGGATTCAAACAATAAGATAAATCCTTCCCATCAGCCTCCTCCATTCTCAAGAAAGATCTTTTGAGAAGCAGGTTTGAATATTAGTGTAATTATATGTTTTCTTTCTTGGTGACCTTCCTGTAATAGTTCAGGACTTCTGGAACTTCAGGTACATGGCTGAAGGGACACTGGCAGTGAGGACAGACACCAACCACTGGCTTTTTCAGGACATCAGCTGAAAGCTAGAAATCAAAAGCTCCCATTTCTCCTTATAGAAAATACTTACTTCCCTTTGTCTCAACTCCTCAAGACTGCACCACACCTGGCTGTTATTTTTAAACCAGGAACATCATTAATATGATTAACTAACAAGCCAAGTACCACGGGTCACCAGCCCCAGCAATACTAAGAACTTGGAAAAGCTTCGACAATGCAGTTTTTCTTTGCCATGTCCCAGATAAAATTCTCAGGTCAAGATACCTATGGCCTCACAAAGTGAGAAGAAGAAACACTATTAAAAATATATTTCCTCTATGGGTTTTCCCATCTAGGTCTACCGTAGGGAACAAGGAGAGGCTATTTTTTTTCCTTTCTTCCTGTTAGATTTATTGTTTAACTATTTATTAAACTCATATAATTTTATTCTTTTTGCAAAAAATAAAATATATATAAGGCACTCTAAATGGAAGGTACTCTTGAAGGATTCCATTCTCATAGCATGTAATGCCTGCTTAATGAGAGAAGTCCTTCATATCTGTGCTACCTGGGAAACACAGCTAAGTACACTTCCTGAGTTATGTTTGTAACTATCTTCCAAAGCTAATGGGGGAATGAAGGAGAAATCACAACTATAAACACTCTAGACAACCTCCCATTACATACATTGAATATAAAGCTATCTGCTTCATTAATTAAAGTCATTATATGTATCCCAGGACAGTATAATGACAGAAGTTTAGAGAATTAGTGAGTTCTGCAAATGGGAACAGTGTAGCTCTATCTGTCCGGTGGTTAAAGGGACACTTAAAAAAAAAAGCAGAAAGTTGTGTTTAGTCACAAAGCTTGACCGTGATGAAAAGATAACAAAAAATATCTTAAAATAAAAATAAAGACACATTGAGAAATAACTGGGTTAGGTTAGAAAGTCAAGTCACTACAGAGAACACTCTGGAGGATCGGCATGGAAAATGGGAGATAATTCATTGAAAGAATATCATCATGGAATTTATTAATGGATTTGAAATGTAAAGGCTATTTTTGAATGTTTGAAGATCAAATACATCTTCACAACCATGCAACTTCATGTAAGAGTTTTGAATAGAAAAAGATCACTGAGGGATATAGGCAGTATGATACTTTAGTTTCGAAGATATGGGTGCCTACTATCAGCATGATGATAGTCAGAACAAAAAAAGATAGCAGAGAGAAAAAATCTTGAAAAAGTAGAAAATACAGGGATTGGAAATCAATTCATGGACATGAGATTGGAAATGCGGTCCCTTTCTTTTGGAATGTGCCAAAATGTTACACACACAGGAATAATCTAGGTTAGAGATCATGTTAGCTTTGAGATCTCATAAGTTAACTTGAGATTGATTATACCATTTTAAAACTTAGAAAGTGACTTATCTTACTGCTGGCTATCTTAAGATAAAGTTAGTGATGATATAAGATTTCAAGGAAGTATAACATCTATGGCATTACCGTGCTTCGGGGTGCAGTTGGAGGCAAGGCACTGTGTCTCAAGCAACTAATAAGTTTTTACAAATTTGAAATGGATGAAAACATTCAGCATTCTATCTTAAGTCACTACCTTGTAGCAATAGCTGAGTTTTCATCTATTCAGAGCAGCATTGTTTATGATTCCCAAACTCTTAAAGCAACCTTCGTGTTCAAAGAAAGGTGAATGGCTAGAAAGAATAGAACAAACATAAACTAGAATATTAATCTCAAAAATGGAGACATATTTTTTGACAGTGTGCGTGAATCCAGTGGATACTATGTGAAACAAAATGAGCCAGACAAAGGAAAAAACATATTCTAAAATCTCACCTATATAAAGAATCTTTTTTAAAAAAGTTCAGCACATAGAAATAAAAGGAAAGGTTATCAGGGAGAAGGAAGGGGAGAAAATGGGAAAAGTATGCCCCAGTCTAAAAACTTACAGTGATGATTATAAACTAAATAAAACTCAAAATCCATGGCACAGCCCATGGTCAGGAATATCCTATTACCTACTCAAAACTTGCTTAAAAGAGGTGACTTTTGGTTGTTTTATCATAAGTGTGGTAGCTGTGATGATTTGTTTGAGAACTGAAATCCTCATATGTATATCAAAGCCTCATATTGTGTACCTTAAATATATTCAATAAATAGTGTTTAAAAATGACATCTTGTCTCTAATATTCACACAGGGTGAAACTAAAATTTGGTCACATGTTAATTGTACGTGCTAACTACTGCTCTTTGATAGTTGATGGAAGTATTTCACAGGGCTATTTATGTGTTAAAACTGAAAAGCAGGAAGTAAGGGGACTCAGGAAAGCCTCAAAACAAATCCACCAGATTGGAGGGAGGTATTTACTTCCGGTGACAGGGAAAATTAAATCTTCATGCTCTCCTAAGTGCAGGAGAATGAGCCCAAATGGGAGGTGCATTAATCTCAATCACTGTTTATTTGTGGGTGTTTAGACATATTACATGCAGGGGTATGTTTCCATTATTATTGCTGTGAATGAAACACACAGTGCTTCACTGTGAGAAAACCAAGGAAATCATTTTCGCCGTTGCAGAAACGGAGTAACAAAGAAAAAACCTACAGCACTCAGTTTGCCTCCCAACTTCACACATTTCATCCTCCATTGCCAAGAAATGCAAGAGGATATAAAACAACAAATTGTTTCCTCAAGTTTTATTAATAACAGAATGTCTCTGTATCATTATATATTTTATGTTAAACATCACAGAAGGATCGTTTTAAAATATTAAGATATGCCTAAAAAGTATTTCAGCAAAAGAAGTGGTTAACATTCATCATAGCCCTTTCAAAACAAAATTGAATTCTTCTTTATCTGAAAACTTTCCAATGCAATATTACTTTTCCTTACACATACAGGCTGCAACTTACCTAGGGCACTATTTATCATTTGGACAACTTAAGTGCAACACACACACACACACACACACACACACACACACACACACACATACACACACACACATGCACAATTACCTTGAGACAAATGAGACATTCTCTCTTGGGAAACTCAAAAGTGTATTAAAATGATAAGTAGTAAGTCTTCACTCTTCTTTCATTAACCTAGGAAGACAAGTGTTATGTACACACACTGAAAAAAATTCAAGGTTCCAACATGCTCCTGGTCATAATAATCATCTTTGCTTCCACCACAGCTCTACAACATTTGTTCACTTTCACAAAGACATTATAAGCTGTGATGGAAAAAGTAGTTCCCCAAAGAGCCTCCCAATTATCCACACAGCTAGCCTAACTCACCTGGGACCCCTGACAGGTCTGGGTCATAATTTAAGGATTCAAAATAATTATTGCAAAGGAAGGGCTTGAATGAATAATTTTTCTTTGGTAGTCTTCTCATCTCCTTTAGTACCACAGAGAAAAGTAGGGTTGAAAATGGTAGTTTGAACATAGTAAGTAAGGAAGCTCAGGTGTGTTGATCATTTTAAGTAAGTAATATATATAGTTTGCAGAAGAGAGAGTTGCAAGGCAAATTTAGGCAATCAAATCTCACAAACACTTATGACAAAACATTCTATGCCTCTGTCTGGTATAAATATGGTTCACCTTTCAAACTTTGGGCCTAACATCAATGTCAGTAAAACAGAGGGATATTCATCTAACCAGTCAAGCTGTATATGTAAAGTGTTTTCTGTACACCTCGTCAGGAGCAATGGTGTGGTCAGCAAGAGAAGCAGATACACAGTACTGTAGATTTTAGTCAAATTCAGGAATAAATCCAAATGGGGTTTCTCAGAGAGAAAACTGTAAGAAATTTTTAAGAGGGTTTTCATAGAAATTTCTCTTAAAAACTCAGATATTGAAAATGAAACTGTGAAACACATCCATTTTGTACCCAGAAACCTCCACTACTTCACTGGATAGGGGGTCATGATATTAAATCCAATGAAAAGGTAGGCCTCTCTAGTCAAAGATTCTGGGCGCAGTTTCTCAACAAAATTACCCTTCAAGTGAGCCTCAGAATACAAACCCATGAATGGAGGTCAGGGATTTGAATTTTTAAATGACATACCCTCTCTATCAAGCCTGGCACCCTGCCTGTGTTGTATGTTGTATAAATAGGTGAGTATGAGGCAATTTTTCAAAATGTCTTCAGAAAGGAAAAGCTCTCTCCTCTGTAACATTCACACAACAGGATCCGTTACACATGCTCAGAGCAGACATTACACAGTCCATCTCGGTATGGTACAGTATTTCCCAGTGTTGGATTACTGTTCTGATTGTTGAGTGCCACTGTCACACTGGTTATTCGATTATTATGTATATTCCTCTTGCCATCTGGAGAAATCACATTGGCTTGTGATGACTATAGCCAGTGTCATTTTAGAGGCCACAGAGGATAATTTCTCAAGAAGGAGGCAACCACGTTAATCCTAATTTGTCATGGTTCCTGAGAGTTTAACTTATATTTCCAAATGTAGGTGACAACACGACTTTTCAGAAGTCCTCAACTGGCATGCTCCTGGAGGTGCTCTCACTTTTCTCAGCATATTCTGAGTAGAAGGAAGCTGAACAGGGTTCCTTTCCCCATGGAATCCAACTGGATTTGATCAACTGGAGCCACAAGGAGAGTTGGGAGAGGAGGGGAGGGGAGGGGAGGGCCTTCTCAGTTACACTTGTACCTCACAGCCCCTTCCATAGCTTCTATTTGTCACAGGGCCTGGGACACAAGTATTTTCCTTATAACTTGTCTGCAGGATGGAATTCCTGTCACACAGCTGCTCCTCCCTGGGTGGCTCCTCATTCCTTCTGGATTGCCTTCACCCTGCCTACTCCTCACACATAGCTGTGGTGGAAACTTCTCTTCACAGAATCCCTGTAGTGTGTGCCATCTGTCTCCTGTTGGGCCTCTGCTGATGTATTGACTTTATGTAAAGCACTGCAGGCAGAGGTTGTGCTTAGGAGTTCATATCCATAGGCAACTTAGGGATAATTTCACAGATTAGAGGACAATTAAGGCTTTTAGGAAGTGAGAGAAGAAACCATACAGCTACCAAGGAAAGGCGTTTTACCCTAATAATGAACAGTCAGAGTAAAAGTTGGAGTCTGTTTGGAATTCTCAAAGGAGAATAAGCAGCCTGTATGGTTGGAATGGGGTCAAAGGAGTATCAGTTCTCCACAGTTCGATGGTGTTAAAGACACAGCTGGGAGAGGATCATTTAGGATGCTAGAAAGAGGACCAGGAGGCCTCAGGAAAGGGCGGTGATGGGAAAAAGGGTGGACCACCAACTAGGAAAGGTATGAGATGAAGAAGCAGAGCAGTAAGAAAACAAGGCAGATGGTGCACATGAAGTCAAAGGAAGAGTTCATAAAAGGGAGGACAGCTGACTGTGTAATGCTGGGATGGCACAAATGAAATGAAGACAGAACATGTGCCATCGGATTGAGCCATGTGGTACTAGGTTGACCTGGACAAAAGCCACTTCGATAAAACAGTCTTTTGGGAAACAGTCTTTGGGAAAAACAGTTTAAGTAGAATATGTTCCACAGAAAGCTAAGGAGACAGCAAACACCCTCATCCAATATTATGCCCAGAGATTTTCATATTGTGATGTAAGTTTCTCATGAGCGTTATCACACAAAAGCTTAAACTTCCACGAGATGTGCAATGAGGGATAGCTACATTTTAAAAGAGATTTGAGTCAATATGTTAAATACTAGGTGGTTTATCATTATATCAGGAAGTTTATACCTTTGATTTAACCAAAGCAAGATTATTGTAAAAAAAAATTTACACACCCACCTATGCACATGCACACCTCATGCTGAGCTGACATTTATGCAGCAGGTCACAACACCACATCTGAGATTCCAGCCAAATCTTATTTTGAGAGTGGCCTGAAAACCAATGAAGCCTGACGAGGTTGGAACAGTGGTAACAACTCGATTGGGCACCTTTCCCCCGAGAGAAAACTGAAAAGAATCATATTTGTTAATCCTCCCACAAGAACTTTTATGGTATCTTTATCCCTTCTTAAAAACAGCATAACCTATTCCCTAGGAAGGAGAAATCAGATTTCATTTAAATACGTAGCCAATACACATACTTTTTCTGATGTGAACAGGAGTGTTATGCAGACCCTTTCATGGCATCATGGACCGCAGGCAGGGGCAGGATGGCCCACACTTCAGGATTGCTGGCAACTGCTGTCCTGCTGAAGTCTACATGCTCTACAGGATATGACGTGGGACATTCTTATCTGCCAAAGGTTGTGTTGAACATTCTATAAATCACTTAGACAAGGCTACTCCTGCCCTCACCCCTGCTCCATGGGAACTCAGCTGCATAAGACAAATGCAGAGCAACAGGGGCTTTCCTTTTGTCCCATGGCTCCAACAGGAAGGGCCACAAAGAGAAAGGCAGCACCTTGGGAATTATGTTTTGGAAAAAATAACTTTTAGACAATGACTGAGGGTAATAATTCCTCTATAAAGGTATCAAAATGATCAACTAACCATTTAAATTGGAATAATGAACAAGAGTGGCTAATATTTACTAAGGGCTTCACATGTTCTATGAATTGCATGGAGTTTCAAAATGTGTAGTCTCATTTACTCCTCAGAGTGACACTGTGAGTGAAATACAACTGTCTTTTTTACAGAAAGGGAAACAGAGGCTCTGGAAGTTACAAAGACTTGCTAAGAGCAAGAGATGGAATGGGAACACAGGAAGTCAGACCTTAGCACCTATAAAATATATTATCACTAGAATGCCAGCTCATGATGAACAGGTACCCCCATGAAGCATAACCTTTACTTGCATCTTCTCATCATGTTTTCCTTTCTGTCAACTACTCCAAGCATTCTTTACACCACTGGGAAAAAGGAAGCATAAAGAGTTGAAAAAGATCACCCTGTAAACTACTGCCAATGTGGGCAGAGAGCCATTTCCTCTGATTCGAGGAATTTAAACCCGGTTCCTTACTCTAGAAGAAGCACTATATCTCATGGTACAGATGCTTCTACTGAAAAGTTTAATTCAGTGTCCTTACTAAACACAGTCATCATGTTCAAATATCAACAAATGTGTATGACAAACTTAGTACCACGAAGCCCCACTGCTGGAAGACACAGTGTCACACAAAAAAGTGATGCTGCTTCCTTTCGTCCTTGTAATGTTCTGAAAACAAAGAGCAAAAGCTTCTGCAAAATGTAAAGGTTAATTCTTTTTAACATGTGTTTTTTTTCATCTGCAGAAGCTGATTCACATAAGCAGGATACTCTGAAAGGCAAGGACAAGGTGTAGGATGCAGACATCGCTGAGACACATAGAATACCATGAAAGTTTGACGGCAACATTGGTCTCAAAAAAAGGGAGGTTGAAAATCTGAAGGGTGTAAGTAGAATAGAGAAAGACACGTTATAATTTTAGCCGATACCTGTATTACCTTAATACAGGTAATAGTGGATGCAAACTGGATCAAGGTAGGGAAACTCCTGAATGTCAGGCAGAGTTTTCCCCCTGCATTTTGTACAAGAAGGAGGGATGTGAGCAAGGATGTTTGACCTCAGGTGTGACATGATATAAAACATTGCTTGAAGAAGATAAATTTGCTGTTCTAGATAAGTATCAACAATTCAGACTTCCACCCAGAAAGTAAATGAAGCCACAAGTAACTGGGAGGTTAGGGTAAGATTTTTCAGAACACCAATGTGGCATCCACTGTCAGCATGTTTATGCTTACACTGAGAAACAGGCAGATTGATTTTCCCTGATTAAGGCTGCTTCAGTCTGGGCTGATGAGTAAATACCTGAAGCAACCACATGCTTACCTGCCCTCCCTTGGTAATTACTACCTAATTTTTTTCCCACTCAATTCGAGGTGTGGGTCTAAATTAGTAATTCTTAACATTGTAGAGTAGATACGCACATCAGCCATTCGATCTTGTAATTCGTTTCCTAAGAAAGACATTCATCCATTCATTTATTCACTGTGTTTCCTGGTTACTTAAGCATCAGGCCAGGCACTGGACTTTAAAAATACAAAACTAAAATGTCAGCTCAGACCTTAAAGTTTCTGAGGGAGGCCAAAGATGGAGGCAGTCACAGTATGTTGGTTGGAGGCACTGGAATAGTCCCGCCTTGAGAGCAGCACGTGATCACACAGAAGTCGACCTTCCTTCTGCCTGGTGCATCATAGCAGGCTTTCCAGAGAGAAGGATTCTAATCTGAGTGGTGAAGAATGGGCAGCCATTTGCCAGGTGGCTGAAAAGGCAGAGGGTATTTCACAAAAATGGAGGAACAACAGGGAAAGGCCTGGTAAGTGAGGTAACTGCCAAAAAGTGGGATTCAGAGCTGACTTTATGACCATGGTGGGATTAGATATTGCCTGGGCTTGGGTTTAATTCAGTGATTGTGTTTGCAAGTTAGATATAATCTGCAGAGGGCGGTGTGACAAGCAGATGCAAGGGATTATCTAGTATAAAATTCTGGTACGTGCTAGAGTGATTATTAGAAGCACAACCGAACTTTACCTTATGAAATTTCTCTATAGCCTCCTACAGAACTGAAGAGCGAGACTTGGACTTGGAGGTTGAATTTTTCAATCTGCAGAAACACGTCTTTATATTTTCTTCTCAGCTGTAACTCAACAATGTCAGCTGTGGAGGAGCCATCATGCATCCTTGATGTTAACTCTGCCAATCTGCGGCCAAGCATTGTTTTCTAAGATCCCCACCCAGGTGACCAAAGCTTAAAAGTGAAGACATGATCGCAAAGGTTTTCTTTTGCCAATGACAGGAATTGCAGTCGAGGTTCCTGAATGTAACCTGCCTTTCATTTTTCCAGCCTTTGGGATGTGTCTTTATATATACTTTTATCCAGATCCCAAGTTCCTGTGGGCCAGCTAAGATGGGTTGGAGCTAAGTGACCAGCATCTGCTCCCTAAATCTGACCTTCTGTGCTCCACGTCCCTCAGGAGTAGAGGAGGAGAGTGCCATGGAAAATAATGAGAAAAGGACATTATAATATTATTGAAACAGAAAGTTGCGTGTTTAACTTACAGCAATAACAAAGCTAGCTACTAGATATCTAGCAGTTTTTTTATACATTTTCCTTTAACGTGTGATTTTAAGCTCATTATATTTTGAGTGAGTTTATATGCAGATGAAATTTGACTAATTTTTTACACTGATGACCCAAATTAACTGGCCGCATATTTAGAACTTAAATGAAGTATCTAGTATGATGTACTCATTTTCTATATACATTCCTTAAAACTTAAAAAAAGACTTTCAAAAGCTTTATTTTCCCTGAAGCTCTTAATACTATACTGTGTAAAAAAGAAATGCAGATTCCTACATCCAGCCTATTTGCATAAATGTGCATAATTTAGGGTAAATTCCCAGGACAGATTACAAAACTGACACAGATGCAAGATGTGTTAGAGACCATGGAAACAAAACACTTGAGTGTTTACCCTCAGCTTCAATCCATAAATGAACACCGACTTCCCCTTCTCCCTGACAGTGTACATGTATGTGCGTGTGTATCCCCATGTGAGTGTTGAAAGCATTGTGTCAACCTAGGGTAATTCTGATCTCTAGGCATGCAACTAATAAATAACAGTACCACAGGCAGCTTTAATTTGATATTGGAATGACCACTCACAAAGTATTCTCTCATTCGTTACCTGACTCGAACTCTATCTACTTTTGTGTCACATATATCCAGGTTTTATGATGTTCACTGTATGGCTAAGAAGAGTGAAGTTCAGAAATTTCCTTTACGATTTTGGAATAAGCAGAAGGGCAGTCTAAAATTCTAAGAGTAGAATACATGGTCCAGTAAAATTACAACTGTTTCAAGCAAATGTCCCATTCTCTCAAGTTGTGAAGACTCTCCCCAACTTAATTGATATTTTTACCTCTTTTGATTTATAACTATAATCTTTTATTAAAATCATGAGTTTCTGCATATGTTATTCATCTCATTGTCATCAAAAACAGCAAAGTTATACACAGAATAAAAGTTTCATCACTGGACATGGAGTTGCATGGTGGAGCATGACTGTGATCACAACACTGGGGGATACTGAGGCAGAATGATTGTGAGCTCAAGCCCACACTGGGAATTTTAGCCACTTAACAAGAACTTGCCCCAAAATAAAAAATGAAAGAAAGAAAGGGCTGGGAATGTAGCTCAGTGCAAAGGCCCTGGGTTCAATCTCCAGTATCTCTACAAGAAAATACCTGTGTGTATTAAATGTTCCCCAAGCCAATAACTGATTCTGCTTTGGAGTCTAGATCATTGCAAGGGACAGTCAATACTCATCCATATCAGTGTGTTAGATTTCTGTCACCATAATAAAAATTACTCAGCGCAATGAAATTACAGAAAAAATTATTTGAGCTTGTAGTTTTAAAAGTTCTAGCCCATGATCTGATGGTCCCATCATTTTGTGTGAAGGTGTTGTGTCACAGTGGATGTAAATGGTAAATAATCACTCAGGTCACAAGCGAAGGGTAAAGGAGGAGTGGAAAGGGTCAGGGCTTCATAATCCTCTTTGAGTCCACTCTTGGTTACCTACCAGCCTCAAACTAGGCGCTACTCACAGAAGTTTCCATAACATCTCAATAACACCCAGCTGGAGACAAAATCTTTAATGCATAGGAGGGGACCTTTAAGATACAAACTACAGGTTTTCTCTTTTGTTTTTCCTGGTGTCTCAGCCAAAAGTCCTAACTTTCTTGGAGGATGTGTGGAAATGAGGCTCTCGATTTCCAGGCAGAGAAAATAAAAAGTTGTGATTAGTTTAGAAGGCTCATTCCCATTTTGGAGCTCCTGAATCCAGAAGACACTAGGATCTAAGAGGGAGTCAGAGTTACAATACAGATGGAGCTCGGGTCTCTGAATAATGTGCTGGAAATAGTCTGCTGCTCTAGTCTTTCTTGCTCCCATGAGCACCAATGTCCATCTCAACTGTGCAAGGACAGAAAGAAATAAACTCTGACTATGTCAAGTTACTGAAATTTGGAGGCTGTTTATTATACCTTTGGCTTTCTGAGACTGATATTACTCTCCATTAAAAGAAGCTAATATCTACAAAGAAGTAATATGCAACAGACTTTAAAGAGCATACATTTTATGGAGATTTTAATAAGTTACTCCATATTACTGGTGATGAGAATACAATATTGGGAGGAATAACATAAACACCAAGCTATACTTTCAAACAATAGCCCAATGATTATTTTTATAATCAATCAAATTTTCATATCAGACAGAGGTCATGAAAGATAAATTATATGAAGTACATATTGTAATATAAATCTGATAGGAAGATTTGAGAACATACTAATAAGCAAAGTAGGGATGGACAAATCTAATTTAAGTCAGTCCTGCTGAGTCATTCCAGATATCTATCTATCTAAAATGAACATAATCCATTAGCATCAAAATAACAGAGTCCCCTAGATGCAGAGGAATCTAGCTCAGTTCATGACTTTTATCAGCATGACATGAGGCAAATATTCATTTATCAAACAGTAAGGGCATTGTTTTGCACTCAAATAATTATCAGTTAATGAAGGCTTTAAATAGAAAAAAGAATCTCTCACATCTAGACTGAATTATTCTTTCTATGGAGTTTCCGCTCATATTCCTATCTACTTAAAATGCTCCCGTAGTAAATGAGGTCAGTGTATATAAGCTCAGAAACAATAGGATACTTTAGCCTCAGAGCACAGCAAGAATATTAGTGCACATTCAGGCAATTCAAAAGTGGAAACTAACGTATTAGACTTGGCTAGATGCCTTTACATTTACAGTGACTCCATGTCACTAGGCCATCTCTATTGCCTTACTATAGTAAAACGTGAAGTCCAAACACCTGATTGCAGAGGAGAGCGGAGGGTCTGAGAACTGTGAGTCTGTATAATACTGGACACCGAGAAGGACATCTACCACATTCCACGGTGGTAGCTTGTAGTCTCTTGGTCTTTGGGTTCCTGCCCCATTGTATTTGCGATGAAGACAAAGGGTGTGTTTATTTTAAACTAGGCTATTAGCCACATGAGGAGACACAATATTCTGATTTGGAAAAGAGAGTTTACCTTTCTTAGTACTTTCAACACAATTGTACTCTTTGTGTTAATGAAACACAAACAGCAAACACACAACTGCACAAAACCCCCACAGTTTCTCCATGGTCGGAAGGCTCCGGTAGGAGTGCTCTGATATGAGCATCCATTTCACAGAGGATTTGGAGACTCTATCTTCTTTTTTCATCTTTGTACCCTTCCAAGTCTCCAGAGGACTTTGCCTGTGGAGGCTGTGTCTACTAAAACCTTCAAAATACCTTTGTTTTGTCTTATTATAGATACAGTAAAATACTCCAGAGACCAAGGACTTGGTGGGAAGCAACAGCCTTCTGGAATGAATGAAACACCTGGATCTTCCCTGTAATGCTGTCGGCAGGAGCATTGGGAGCACAGCCTGTGGTTCCCATAATCACCGACCCCTGGGAAGAGTACTGTAACATCCCAAATCTCTCCTGGAAGTATGAAAAATTCAGAAAGTAGTCTGAGACAGAGCAGAGGCGTCCATATAACTTGTGAAGGAAGTAGCTTTTATTCTCTTATCACTAGGATCCCTAAGTTATCTCTTTGCAGAAGAACTATACAAGAAGTTTGTTAAACACACATGCATTTCAGGGTTACTGGGAGGTCAGGAAGCCCCTCCCCACCCTCGGATTGGGTGAGCTTGCTCCGTGGACAAAAGGCCACTGTTGTTCAAAGCAAGAAGTACTGGACTCGCAGAGCTCAGAACTGTACTTCAAACGTGGATCTATCCCGAGAGCAGATAAGGACTAATCATTCCGTTCTTTAGTGCATTCAGTCAGCATTAGGTAAAATGCTACAATTCAGCCCCTGTTCTTAAAAATCACACTTCTCCATAGACTGTGAGAATCTATGAGTAAGAGAAAACAGACCTATTTTTCCACAGTTTTGCCAGCTTTTTCTCAAATTCCCTCTGCTTTCCTTACTGTAGAATTTGTTGTATCAAGATTTCCAGAAATAAACTGTTTCCATTACCAAAAATAAAACAAAAACAGAACAAACAAAAACAAACCAAACAATGAATATAGCATGCTTTTTGGTGGGGTTCCCTTCCCCCAGCCTCAGGGAAATATTTCTCATACAGAAGTCAATGGACTTTGGAGAGATACATAGACTCTATTTAAAATTCCAAATAATACTTGGTCTCATCCCTCCAACCCAGCTCTTGCAAGACTGACCATTTGTGAAATTTGAATGTAGATTACACTGTTTCAATTTCACAAGACTAAGGTGTGATTACATTGGTTATTTTGTAATTTCATACTTTCTTCATTAAGGAAAGTCAGCATTTAAAATCCCTCTCTGTCATTTTTTTAATAGCATGTTGATGCAGGAAAAAATGCTTACAGCTTTAAGTTACTAACCCCTTAACTTCCACTCATTTGTATTTTCTAGTCAAAACACAAATTTTCAAATTTGTATTTTCTAATTTAAGGGTCTCTTTCTTAAATGATAATCCTTCCCATACTTCTCGATAAACTAAATTACAACCACTTAAATTTCTTGACTTTCTGCTTTCTAACCTTGTTTTCTTAAGATATTACACTCATTCTCATATTTAAAATGGAAGAAGAGGGCATAAAATGTAAAGCTTTTCCAAGACACAGGAAAATTTACATCTAATTTACTGATGGAAATTTCTATTTACCCACTTCCTCGGGAGAAGCAGGGTGTAACAGAGTGATTCCCACTCCAGCTTTTGCTCAATACTATTGTCCCACAAGATATTAGTTTCATCTAAAAGAGTAAATCATAGACAAACACTGGTGGGAATTGTTGTATAATGCATTCATTTCTTGGAGAGCCACACTACACATTTGCATAGTAAAGTCTCTAGGATATACTGCAGGAAGAAAAAGTGTTCAATTTCCTTTAAACAATTGCATTATATCCACAATTTATTTGAGCACAGTTTGCTTTTTATTCTTGGAACATCTATTAAGATTCCTCAGGACATGAGTGTTCAATGAAAACAACTTGAAAAAAAAAAAAAAACTACTGCTGAAAATGTATGAGATTTAGAGTATGTTTTCAAATCCTCAAGTGTGATGCTTACTAACTCTGTGACTTTGGACAAGTTCCTTAACCTCTCCAAGCCACATTTCAATTTTGCATTTCAACTGATATTGATAGCCTTTCTGTGATTACCTAGGCTTGGTGCTAAGCACTCTAGGAACAGTATGATAAGCAAAACAGGCATCCAACACCCAAGGGTAATTCAGGGTTGGGTTGAAGAGATAGATATTAAACAAATACATGTATAATTACAGTGTTGATAAGCACCGAAAGGAAAAAAGAAAAAAAAAAGATAATTACAGGAAAAGCTTATGTAGAATGAATATGCAAGGAAGCTTTCTGAGGAAGAGGTAGTTAAAATTGGGTCTGAAAGATGTATGATCCTGCCAAGCAAAAGGTGGCAGAAAAGTATTCTCAAAAGGGGAACAAACCAATAGAAAGGTGAAGACTGGGTATGCATGCTGACGTCCTTCCTCTCACAAGGAGAGAAAAAAGGAATTGTAAAGAGTGTTAACTTTCCCCCTCTTTAATCCTGTGGGAGAGCCTGTGGTATGTGGTGAGGGACAGAGGCCAGGGAAACCACAGCAGGGAGCCAGGCTGAAGTGTGTGGGCCCAAGCAGAGCAATGGTGGATGCTGCCATCCTGTTAATCACAGCTCACAGGAGAAATCTGGGTTCTTCTAGTAGTCCAACAGACACTGGCTTGGTATTACCTGATTTCATTCTTGCAGAAGCATATATAGACATAGGGAACCAACCAAAAGATTGTTTCCATGTATGACACTATTTCAGATCTTTATCTGCAAATTCATAATTCATTCATTAAAAAAGATTTAAAATTTGTGAAAAAGCCTGGCACAGAAAAGGTGGCAAAGTAGATCTTCCTTCCCTCATTTGTCTCCTGAGATATGGTGGCCAACTTTGTAGAGAGTTAATCTATGTACCTAGAATAACCCTTCCCTTCCTGTCCTTCTTGGACATTCATATATTTTTGAATCATAATTTCTTGAGGTTGTTTATATGTTGAATGAACCACAGAGTGAATAATTGTAGAGAGAGTGCCACCCCCAGGCCACCTTTCTCTTTGGTAAGAGGAGACAGAGAACATTATCAAGCTTCTCTATGGATTCAAAACTCCATCACTGCTAGTGTATGTATTAAATGGGCCCAGCTTCACAAATAGAAGCAAAGTGTGCGATTTGTGGAGTAGAGGAAGGGTAAAAAACTACAGGAATAATTACCCAGTACCTCTAGAAAGAGAATACTAGTGTTGATTATTGAGAATTTACTTTTTAAAAAGACAAAATCATGGCTTTAAAACAAATAACCCACTTTCTTAAAAAAGTAGACACATGGAAGATAAAAGATCACAGGGACTGTGAATCAGAAGACTTAAGGAATTACTTCAAAGTACAAGTTTGTTTCCCCAAATTCAAATGTTGAAACTCTAACATCCTGCGAGATTGATATTTGGAAATGGAGCCTTTTGGAGGCAAAGAGGCCACCAGGGGGGGACCCTTAGAGGAGTGACCATAAAGAAGAAACACACCAGAGCTTGCTTCCTCTCTCTTCCCTACTTCCCCACAACATGAGAATATAATAAAAAGGCAGCCTCCCCTCCTCCAAACCGGAGAGGAGCCCACTCCAGGCAGAACCAGACTGCCTGGTACTGTGATCTTGGGCTTCCTAGATGCCTCTAGAACTAGAGGACTTGTTGTTGTTCTTGTTGTTGCTGTTATTTAAACTGCACAGTTTATGGTATTCTGTTCTGACAAACAGACACAAGCAAGACAACATGCATTCCTCAAACAGGCCAGTCTAAACCATGTCTAATAAATTCCAGATAATATACTGAGGCAAGAAAGAAATAGCAAAAAATATAAAAGTGGCAATTATTGTGGTTCTTCTATAGAACGGAGTATTACTCTGCCATAAAAAATGATAAGATTGAATCATTTATACTCAAATGGACATACCTTGAGGACATCCTCATAAGTGAATAAATAGGTCACAGATATGTAAATATCATATCTTTTCTCTGGTATGAGAAAATGAAGATGTAAATGACTTCTAGAATGTATGTTATATATTGTGAAATAGAAAATACTCAAAGTGAAATGGGGTGAAGGGATAAATAATGAGGGGAAAATAATGAGATTATAACAAAAAAGAAAGGAAACAAAGCTTATGTATATAGGGGACTGGGGTGGTAGAGTGGGTAAGGGAATGGGAAAAAGTGACAGTTAAATTGTGTCATATACTGGTACAAATTCTCGTTGAGTGCAATCATGATGTATATATGTAATGTACCAATAAATATTTCAATTTTAGAAAGTGGCAACTTTTCGAGGAATATAAAGCATTTGGAAGGAAAAGGGATAGGTGGGTAGAAGTGTGAGAATTTGGTTAAGTTCTCTTTCTGATTTGGGTGAGAGTTACAAGTGAGCTTACCCTACAATAAGCTATTCAGCTATATATTTGTTGAATTTTGATTTGTATATCTGTTCCATGTTAAATAACATGATTAAAAACTAACAAGAATTGAAAAAGCCAACAAATACAGTTTACTTGTCAGTTATTTCAATCAAGAACATGACACAATTTTCAATGTCAAAATAAAAAAAGAAAGAAAACAAATAGCTTAGTGTTCACAGAAAAACTCACTGTGAACTCCCACACAGAAAAAAAAAGCTTAAAATGAGAATAATGATAGTGTCATTTTTTTTGTGCTGAATTTTTCTCTCTTTTCTGATTATACATCATAAATGACTAATTAAACTGTTATTTCTTTATGGAGCTCAATTAATTTATAAGTTGCTTAGGTACTCCCATATCTTGAAACTGTAAGGCAAAGACATAAATTAAACAAGCAACAGGAAGGCATCCTTGTTGCCAGAATTTCAGCATATATTACACAAAGGTTATTTCCAAAACAAACCGAATGGTTCATCTTTTTGTTGGTGGCTAGCATGGGTCTCTGCTTTAATGATAAAAAAAGTAAAACTAGAAGATAGGTGTGAATTTACAAGCAAAAGCTTTCACTAAAAAGCAAAACAACATAAGTCAAGTCCCCAGCTAAGCAGCAGGGGAACACCAATAGATGAAGAGGATGAGATGCAAAAGAATGGAGACCAATCACACTGGACACTGTGGCAGCCCTGGGTCTTGTGCCAATTTCTGGCTCAGAAGGAATCTCCAATGCTCAGGAATTCACCTCTCAGGTGAATCCTCATGGCTTGGAATGTACTCAGCCACATGCAACTCTTGGAATCCAAGGTGACCACAGGCATAAGGCAATGGCGATTTCTGGAAGGACAGTGAGATAAGGTAGTTCCATGATGGTGAACCTTTTAGAGTTTTTGGCGACAATGAACAGCTGGCTGCAGCTCATGTGCCACAGGTTGGCCACCCCTGAGCTTGGTAAACTTAGCACTAATGAATGTTGCTTCCCAAACTTTAGATAGCCATTTTCTAAATAATAAATATGGCTTTATGCAGAGGTGAGGGTTTGACCAAGGGTTTTACAAAATGAAGGTCAAGCTTTGCTCTCCTTTTAGTTATCTCTTTAGGTCTAAGTGAAAGTCAGTTTTTAGCAAACACTACCTTTAAAAGCCTATATCTTAGAAAAGGACCCACAAATTATGATTCTAATGAGTAAAGGTTGAAGAACCTAGGAGTTTATTTGTCCTCTGTCCTGAGAGTTTTTGCTGTCCTATGTCTTTAAGTCTTTATTTTTTTTTCTAGTAGTAATTTCTCCAATGTGGTGCATGAGCTCTAATATTGCAATAACTAATGAATGACTGCAGGCCTTCTCTTGTCCCTGTCTTTTTCCAAAGCTATCTCCTGACTCCCACCAAATGTCACAGAGGAAGGAAATCTATAAATCTGAAAGTCCTTACTGACTTGCAAAGATCTTTTACTTAAAGACCTCGTATTTTTTTAAAACCATATCATTTGTTATTAGATCACAAATTCTTCCCATGTCCTCAAGATCCAGTAACATAGAAACTGAGACATTTCAAAAGTGGGTGTGGCTGTGAAAACTATAAATCATTTCCTGATAGACAAGAATCTGCTTTGAGTGAGGGGCTTATCATAAACAAAGCATCTTTGTTTCATTCTCTCTCAGAACTGTTCAATGTTTTGCTGTTGCTGTTTTGTCTTCAGCATGGGGAGAGTTCTTTAGAAACCTAAAAACTGAAGAACAATTGTGGGATGGAAGGCAGGCTTTATACCAGGAAAAAGGGAACTACTGGGGCTACTGTATAAGATATTTTTCCTACTGTAACCGACTGCCAAATTATCACAGCATCAACGGCATGAGAGTCTACAAAACAGCTTTATTAACTCAGAACGCTGGGATATTATGAATCAGACCTGCATGAAAACAAATTGCAGTGCTGAGTTCATACAAAGAGCCGTGGTTTTGCAGAAGTTGGATGTGCTGCAATATTCATACAAATACAAATATCAAGTCACTGTATTTTTACCACTTCCCCTGAGTTTCCTGCAATTTGGTTCCCCCTTTCAGGTGTAACTTAATAAGAATAGACAACTGAAATATTTCAGAGACACTAAATAGTGTCAAATGTAGCCATTTTGAGTCCAATTTCCAGTAGTTCAGGCAATGTTTTCAATTGTTACTTCATCCTGGATAAAGGCTTGACAGGGCCAGGTGTGGAGCTGGGAAAGCATATTTTGCTCTCTGAGTTTCTCAGTGTGTGAAACCCACCTGGCTGAGATAGCTCATTTCCACACCAGTTCCCATAATGCTCTTCTTGCCAGCTGTCATTTTGCTAGCAGTGTGAGGGCCCAACCTCTGGCAAAAATACTCAAAGGTCTGGATGTCTAGGTAAGGAGCGGATTTCTGATTGGAAGATCAAGCAGAGCCTGTTGTGAGGAGGAACAATAGCAAAAGCTTTAAGAAAGCCTTTGGAGCTTCCATAGAAAGAGGTCAGAGGCTCATTGCCATTGCAAATTAACCACTGGCCGAAACAACTATTTAAAATAAGTGCTTCTTTTTCCATCTCATATGGACAACATTCTATGTGTCAAATCAAATAGGAAGTGAACAGAAGACTCTTCACCAGATGCCATCTGTATAGTGGCCACCAAAGAGCAGAGCCTGAAGCTTACCTTTGGTCCAGGAACCGGATTTGCACCCATTACCAAAACAGAGTAAAGAAGACATGCCTAACAAGTGAATGTATATGAAAAGTCTCAGGTTTGTCCAAAATTTACACCAATTTTCCTTAACAGGGTGCTTCTTTCAGGAATATATAAATAGATTCTCAGCAGAGTAGTAAAGACACGTGTTATTTTTATTTCTTAGCAACTAGACGAAGCCTACTTCGTCCATCACTCCATTTGCCCACTAACAAGATGTCTAAAAGTCATAAAAATTAAAGGGCTTCACTACAGCTATGCACAGAAACTCTCAAGAGTGACCTCAGAAGCAGTTGCCCCGGCACAGACCCTAGGGAATTGCTGAGAGGGAGGGGATGCTGGGAGACATCCAGGGTGCCTCAGACATCTGGCCACTGCTCAGTCTGCCGCTGGCTGCACATGGGCAGCAGAATTCCTAACCGTTCTCCGATGCTTTTGGCTTTTCACTGGAGAAATTCATCCACCCAATGCAAATGAATGGCAGTGAGGAACTTTCTGGGGTTATCTCTGAGTTAACTTCCATTTCTTGGTAAGTCACTCTATATGTAAATACTTCATTGGGAAAAACTCTCCATTTCTAGTGCAGAAAGCTGCACCAGGGAATTTTGGAAAGTAAAACTGATGAATATTGTTTTTCTCATCATGGCCACAAGTTTAAAGTAGTGTGTTTTGACTCTGTTACCCAGTATGTAGAGGGCATAGTATTGTATTAGTTCCCATCAAAACAAGGCGTAGGAATAAAGGTGGATAATGGCACCTCCCATTCATGAAATATCTCAAGGGACAGAATCATTTTCAAAGGTTTTAGGAGTTCTGGGGTCACAGGGATATAATGGCCTAAATTAAACTTTCAATATGATTTGACTGTGGAATTTTTTTCAGGGGAGGCACTTTTCACTGGTATCATTTGGATACATGATCCCATGAAATACAGATTGGAAAATTTCTTCACAAAGCATAGACATCAGTATGCTAAGTGAATGAAAGAATGTACTTTTTTGTTTCATCTTTTACACTGCTCCCTAGGATAGAGTAAAATCTAGATACATTTTAGTGAATTCTTAACATTGGCTCCACAAACAAGTTTACATGATAAATTATGTCTTTGTCATTTCATCAGCAACATTACAGAAGAATATGGAGATGCTTTTAGAATGAAAATAGCTATGAAAATAATTAGGTTCATCTAATAAGAAACCATGAAAGAAAGATTACAAGACAATACATACAACCTTCGTACTTTTCTAAGGCAAATAGAGCTGCCATAATTAATAAAATTAGCTTATATCTACTGAGTACTTTCTAAATGTTTAACCTTCTTCTAATTATTTTATGTACAGTAATTCATTTACTCCTAAGAGCAAGTATAGCAATTGGGTTCTATATTTTTCCTTCTTTCACAACCAAGTAATGGAGGAACTGAGAAATTAAGTGTGTTTCACAGGTTATACAGCTAAAAAATGACACAATAGAAAAGCAATAATGCAGGACTCGTTAGAGCAACATAATAGATTTGAATTCACAGTCATTTTAATCCTGATGAAAATTCCTAATGTTAGCTTAAGTGTCTCTTATTCTTTCCAGGAAAACATAGTCTAATCTGTCACTGCTTTATCAGACGAAGGCATTTTTATTCACTGTCAATTGAGATAATGTTCCTGGTGTATTTGAGTTAAATTTTAAAAAATCTGTAGTATTTAATAATGGGAAATTTGAATCCTTTGTGTTTTGATCTGTATTTCCTTTATTCACCTGCACACATGCATGCTGAGTTAGGATAACTTGACAAGGCAATGGAGAGGTATTGTCAATTCTATAAATACCTGTGTGGTTCAAGCCCTCCTGGTAAACTACAAAACCATAAATATTTTCAGCCCAAGGAAAATACCTGCAAGATGTAAAATATGAGTCCAATACATCATACTATCATTGGTTAAGTCACTTCAATAAATGCAATTTTCACACACAAAAGAAAGACCCTATTCTTTAATGCACATACACAAGAACAGGCCCATTTGTCTTCTTCATCATTTAGCTTTCGATCAATTGGTTACTTGCAGACCGTCTCTGGTCTGGACAATATAAACAGAAATACTCGTCTTCACAAGAAAATCAGTGTTCAGCCTCATCTCCCGCACAAAGAGACCTTGCCCTTGTATTTCACCACATTGAAGGCAGCTTCTATTGATTTCATGTTGGACTGAATTTGTTCCAGTTTCTACAGCAGGAGTAGAAATACAACTTAGAAATACTATTAACCTAAAGATCAAAATGGGTTCAAAAATAGGATAGAGATGCACTAGAAACTAGTATGAGTGTCAGGCTCTTTTGCTAGTAACATTCATTACAATAAAAGTCATTATGTTTACTTTTAAAGATTCTTGGTTAAATGGACAAGGATATTATTTATTTATCTAATAATAAAAAGAAGATAATCCATCATTTTTTAAAGCTAAAACTACACAGATTTTGATATATATGCGTTTTAAAAAGTTTAGACATAAATAAAGGAACACATATGCACACTACACACACTCACATGCACACATAACTGTAGCTTATTTGTATATTCATTTAAATATCCAAATCATCTGAAATAATTACAACTGGAGGGGACTGTTAGAGTTCCCAAGAGTTAGCAAACTAATCTCTAGCATATGCAACACATTATATATTTCAGGACTTTTTTTGATGTATCTATAAAGGATAAATAGCACATATCCTTATCCTAAACCACATATATGAGCATCCCTTTGCATTTAATGCTATTTAGCAACCAGGAAATTGATTACTTACATCGCAACTGTACCCTTGATTTAGACTCATGCAATTAAATGTTGAGATTAGTTTTCCTCTTTGAAAGACAGGGGTCTTTCTCCTACCAGCTTTAACATGACTACTAAAGTAAAATATCTCATGTAATAAATCTCAAGATATATATGATGTATATGCATATATATGCAGAGAAATGATTGTTATCATGTTCCTTGAAGTCTAGCCACGCCAATCTGCACATCTTAATTCTTTCAGGTTTTACAAGTGAATAGATTTCATCATACAATCTCTGCCCCATATCACATAAGTTTCCTTGTGAAGAGTAAGAAAATAAAGTGTGTGGTTCAGAGGCACATAAAAGAAATCAGAAGAGCTTGAAAACATGTATAGCAGCTTTTTTTTTCCAGTGTGATTATTTCTCTGAGAAAAAGTAGCAAATGTTGTACACAAGTACCTCTGCCAGTGGTTCAAAATTGAGCCTCACATACCACACTGGCTGAACTATTAGGCCTGTCACTGGAGCATGTGAGAAAGCCATAGCGGCTGTGATGGCTGGGTGGATGTGGTGTCTTTCTCTTTTACTTGGAGCTGCTGAATGGAAAGAGAGTCAACAGGGATTTACTGACGTCCCACAGAGTGGAAAACTGCACATTACCAAAGGCTTGAAGGTACAATTTTAAAGAAATAGTGCTTATATTTTAGCTGTAAATACTGAGGGTACCAGACTTGACTAAGTTGCTAGTATAGCTATTAGGTAACCCTTTTAGGAAAAGAACATTCCTATGTCCCTTGAACCATTGAGACAGAGAAAAAGGAAACATTGGAAAGCACTCTGTGGCCAGCTGAGGATTTATCTACTGGGATGCCTTCCTCTACTCTACAGGCGCCTTGTGGAAAGCTGGCATGCTCATCAAACTTCTCCAAATAAAAAAAATGATGTTTAATAAATTTCACTGTGCTTCATTTTTTATTTATCTCTATTTGGCAGAGATCTCTAAGATTCTCTTTACTGTTCTCCATCCTCCCAGTCCGCTTTCTAGGAAGAAACGATTTGCCAATACTCAGTAATCCTTTCTGGAGGAGAAGTTTAATGAAATCAAATTTAAATCCATAGGTTTATTGAGAAAAGCCAGGAGAGACTCCAAGGATATTTGTGTTGTAGTCCTGTCTCATCCACCTGAGTTACTCTGAGTGAGTTTTAAGGGAGATTATCACCAATCTCATATGATTGTTGTGATGATTATATTAAATAATGTATTTAAATGACCACATTCACCTGATCATTTCCTTGAGAATGAGATTTTAATCATAATAGACTGGCTTATTATATTAACCATAATTGTGCTTGCAACCATCACTGAATGAGCTTTTACATTAGCCAGGTTCCGGGTTGAAATCTTAGGAGAGTTTTTACAGGATTAGCTATGCATCTAAACTAGCTAGGGTAGCATGCTTCCTATCAACTGTGTGACCTTGGACAGATTCCTTAACTTCTATGTACTATACATTGCTCCACTGCAAAAGACAGACACCCTTACTGTTTAATTAGGTCACTCTGAAAACTTAACATGCTCATTATAAAAAGCATTAGACTCTTGGCCAGCACAAAAAGAGCTATGTAAGAACTCACGCTTATAACAAGATCTTAAAGTCAGTTTGCCAACACTTGAGATTCTAGAACAAGAATACAATCTGGTTCTTAAGATGTATTTTTAAAAGAAAATACTGCACTCATTAAACTTACTTAACCTTAAGTTTGAATATCTGAACTCCTTATATAGGAAATTATTTTTATACTTCCTCTACTATTGAGTTTTTTTTCCTGGTCCAACAAAAGCATGTTCGTAATGACTGTAGTATAATCAGAAACTGAGACCTTATGGATGGTTCAACAATTCCTGTTCCCACTGACATACACTGGAATTTTACAGTAGCTGCTGAAAGACAAGGAGGAAGAAAATTGTAATCATGGTAGTAGATTACAGAGTACACAGAAGAAAGTGAACCATGCTGATTCACAAAGATTCAAAATATAAAAATTTGTATCTCTAAGGGTTTTTTTAAAAATCCTGTATCTGGGCCAGGGATATAGCTCAGTGGTTCCGGAGCCTGTCTTGCAAGTGCAAGGGCCCGGGTTCAATCCCCGGTCACCACATAACAATACTGGGCATGGAGACTCATCCCAGCAGCAACCAGTGCCACATACCACAGTGCCAGGCATGGAGGCTCACACCTGCAATCCCAGCACTAGGGAGGCAGAGGCAGGAGGATTGCTGTGATGTGAGTTGGAGGCTGAGCTCAGGGCCAACCTGAACCACAAAGCGAGACTCTGTCTCAAAAAAACCTTAAAAAAAATCCTGTATCTGTCCTATATTTTATAATTTAGAGTGTATTTTCTAATGGACACAACCACATTCTAATCATCAGGGGAGATTTTCCTCCTGTGCTTTTTCTCTTTTGCCTTTTCCCTCCCATTCACCACCCTTTTCTTTCTTGCCTCCTTCTTTCTGTAACACACTGATAGCAGCACTGTCTGTGCCATGGATGCCACTAGCACAGGAGACTCCCTCAAGATACACATGCACAAGGAGAGACTGACAGACAGCAGGTCCTCAGACTCATGGCAATTAGAGCAAAGCTAATCACGGGAGGAAACAAACAATAAGACGGGCCATCTGAAGAAGCTTCTGAAAGGCAGATAAGGGAGATTTGCAGAAAGACGGATCGAGTGGGTTGATTCTTCTTTGGGCGTAATCGGAAATGAGTCAGCTGATGAGTAAGAGAGAGTGTATTACAGAGATCAAGGCAGGGAACCCATCCATCTCATCAAAAGTGTCCTCAGATTCCAGATGACCTAAGTCAGGCACCCATAAGCATGTGTCTAATGGAAGAGCCATTAAAGAGAAGAGAATGGGGACGACCACAGTAAGAAATAAGTACCGGCCAGATTAGTGATACTATGACATAGTGACTTAGATGCAGTCAATAACTTTTCATATATATATATATATATATGATATATATATATATATATATATATATATATATGCTATATATATGTGATATATGTTATATATAAAATACGTATATAACATGTATATATCACACATACACATATAGGCTACTTTTCTGGATGGGAATTTACTGGGCATATGATAACTGAAGAAACAGTTTATGGCACAGTATCCTGAGCATTGGATATAGAAATGCATGGGATAGATCTCATGGAGCTATGTTCCAGCAGAAGAGATAGAAAAATAAACAGAACTAAAAAACTTAAAGTGAAAATATTCATTTTAGTCTTAAAAGAATAAACAGACATGCAGTCTAATTCAAAAGAGCAATCAACCAATTAGCTTAGTATTTATTAAGGATTTAGTTTGTTCATAAGCCTCAAGTAATATTTTATTGTTGAGAGAGTGAGTTCGTTCATTCATTAAAGTCACATATATTTACTGAGAATATAGTATGGCCCAGAATATTGAATTAACTCTGTTGCTTGAGGTACATCAGCAGATAAAATGAACAAATAAACTCTGAAGTCTTTTTCTTCTTTCTTAGAAGTAGAAAAATAATCTTCATTTTCTTCCTACAGAGATTTCAAGAAGTTTTGTATGAATCTATTTTGTAATCATATTCTGAAGATGTTTATGTTCCATAAAAATACTTCATTTATACTATCAATTGAAAAAAAGACAATATACCCAGCTATCTAAGTAAAGGTTGGTGGTAGTCCAATAGTATTTTTGAAAAAATACAAAAGCATTGTAGGGTAATTAATGGACACAGAAGTCTTGAAACCACTATAAGAAATGTAATGCCAACCACAAGTTATCTAATATTTTAAAGATAACAACATCTTGTAATGTTGTACAATAATTTAAAAGCAGATTGAGCATAGTCCTGCAATTTTCCCAGGGGAAAAAAAAGTCAGCACGTTTTGTGATTTTTCTTTTTTGACACATTAATTGCTCTTCCATACACAAGAAGAACAAAAGCAGCGGCATGCCATATTTATTCAACGCAGGGTGAGCCACGGGGGTTATGGAACATTCTTTCTCCAACACTAGCCAAATTATCTCAGTGCCCAACTTGTAAGAGACTGCAATAATACTCGATCATTTCAGAGTGCTGGTCGGGTTATGCATCATTTTAACAGCACGATGGCAGATTGTGATCATCTTCATGTTATAGGAATCTAGGGATAAGTGGCAGGCCTGGTGAGTCATTTTCATACATACTCATTCTGCATGGAAAACTTAAAGAGCTAGTTAGAAATTGTTCTTCCCTAGCATGGAATGCTCATTCCATCTGAGGAAGGAGGCTTGTCTATGCTGGTGGTATCACTGGTGAGGGAGTCACGATTTGGGTGTTCTCCTTCAGAAAAAAGGCAAGGAAGAGAGTGTAGAGTTACAAATAAAGGTCAGGCATTATTGAGATTCGAGACTAGAAGCTCCATCAAGACAGGCATGTCATTTGCATTTGCAGAGGAAAATACAGGGTGGTGAACAACATTCGAAAGATGGCCGTCTATAATTCAATAAATGGTTCATGAATAAACAAACAACATATATAATGTAAGCATTCAACATGCGCTGTGGTTTTTCTTGTACACTTCCTGTCAATCTGAGAAGCTGGCTCTTCGGCCACTCAAATAAATCTTCAAATATAAGAAGTTTTGCTCATTGTCGTAATTGTATTTGTATGCACTGAACAGCGACTGCTTAACTACTTGAATAGAAAAGACATTCAGCATGTTTATGCCAATTCAACTGCCATCAACATCCGAATGCCCACAAAAAATCATCATCAGAGATAATCAGTCCTTTTGGTAAAGGCACAAAGCAGTTTGGAAAAACTTAATTGAAAACTGGACACAACGGGATGATGATTGATGATGAATGTGATGGTGATGAATTAATTTATTTCTTAATGAGCAGGCTCAGCTCCTTCATTTCCTCTTAGAGATTAGCATATTTAAATACAATATGTTATGTTTCTCTATAAGATCTAATCTTTTAAGCACTATGCCTGGTTCAAAGACTACTTTAATAAAAGGGAAAGGGATGGAAATAATCCTGTGTGCTACAAAGGCCATGGAAGCAGATGTTTAGGAACTGGGTGTGTCTGTCAATACACTCTGTGTTTGTTACACAGAGACTCTGCTCATCCACTAGAGCAGGAAACTCAAATTCAAATCATCTACCATTTCACTTGGGTTCCTTATTCCGTGTGACACCACATATGTACCATCTTGTGTCCTAAAAAGGATACTCTATATTGGCTACCAAATCATGATACTTTCACTTTTCATCTTCTCAAATTCGGGAACTTTATTTTTTCCCAGAAATTAATTTCTTTCAAGTTTCATTAGCTTCCTTTCTTTTCAGGTTTTTTTTTTCCCTGAGGACTTCCTAAGGACAGCCATAAAGTCAGAGTGACATAGGGTAAGTGAAGGGTGCCAGAATATAGGAGTTCCTTCCCTGGGGTGGCATCAGAGTCACCAGGCAGTCAAAATGGCTTCCGCTGATATATATTTTATTATCTGGGTTGGTAAATACATATAGATTTAAGTTGCATCATTTCCTTTAGTTATAAGCACTTTGTGGGGAGAGGTTAAGTCTTACATTCCATTTCCACTTCTCGTTACACTTGGTAAACGCATCTATTGATAGTAAGCTAGGCATACTCCCTAACCATTAAGAACCAAGCCTGAATTCCCCACCAGCCTCAGAAACAAAAATCACCAACAGATCTCCTAAGTCTGGACAGGAAAGAATATTGAAATAGAACTTTCCCCACACATCTCATCAACACACGTAAGGCACCAAAGGATCACCTAGGGCAATGTGAATTAACTCTTAGTTAATGGAATATTTCACCAGTCAGCACTCCTGTTGCCTTACCATCCGGGATAGCAAGACTTTCATTGTAATCATGGCATTCATAACAAGACAAGTTAGCGCATACTGTCGGCTCCATAAATAATTGGGTCCCAGAAGGACTGGCAGAGAGCTTTGGTGATATATAGCTACCAAGTACACTGACAAATTGTCATCAGACTGCCTTTGTTCCCAAAGCAGCCCTTCTCAATATAAAGTCAGAATGGCAGGGGAACTGCACAGCATAAAGCAGTCCGATAAATGAAGCTCCCATCTGTCACAGGGAGTTCTACCCCAGGACAGGGGTCATTGGAAAATAATAATAATGATGATGAGAGTAATGATGTGAATAATGACATCACTGTGATAATAGGTGAAAAGGCTGTAAAGAGTACAAGTGGTGTCCAGGGTTAACTCGGCCACTCTGAAATAAGAACTGTACTATCTTTCCAGAAGGTGAGGAACTCAAATTCAAATGGATATTATTCTCAACAGGGGGCAGAAATAGTCACAAGATTTTCAGTCCCATTAGCACTTAGGAATAGAAGGCAGATGAGTAAAAATAATCATTTGTCAAAAATCGCTGATACACGACCTAATTTGAGCAGGTCCATCAAGAAAATGCCCCAGAATTCCTGATGGTCTTAATAAGAGGAGAATATCATAAATATCCTCCACATGCATCAATACTTCTTTATAAAGTCCACTGAAAGAATGAAAAATAAAAGATGTGACATTTCCATTGACCAGTAACTCAACCTATATTTCTTGGAGGTTGGTTAGGGGATTCCATTTGTGAGACCTCCACTACATAAAGCCTGGCTGTTTTCATTATCTGAGAGAATAGCAGTGGTGTCTCATGCCATGGGAAAGAGGCTATTCAAGTTCATCCCTTTTCCAAGAATGTGTAGCTAGCAACTGGCAAGGTTAGAATTTACAACCAGATTATTTCCACCCAAAGTTCATCCCTTGTGATAGGCTAATTGTGACCTCCAAAAGATCTCCATCTCCAAATCTCCAGGAATGTGACTCTTTTATCTTATTTGGTACAAGGTACTTTGCAGATGTGAATACATTAAAGCATTTGAAATAAAGAGATTAGTATGAATTACTCAAATGGACAACAACACGGGAGTCCTTCAAAGATAGGTGGAAGGAGATGTGACTACAGCAAAGGAACAAAGAATGGAAGAAGTTGAAAAGGCTCCTCAGACCTTCCCGAAGCAACGGCCTCACACACACTGATTCCAGCTCCAAGCGCTTATCTTGGACTTCTTTTTTTTTTTTTTAGGTTTTTTGAGACAGGGTCTCGCTTTGTGGTTCAGGCTGGCCCTGAGCTCAGCCTCAAACTCACATCACAATCCTCCTGCCTCTGCCTCCCGAGTGCTGGGATTACAGGCGTGAGCCACCACGCTCGGCACTGTGGTATGTGGTACTGGTTGCTGCTGGGTGTGGGGTCTCCACACCCAGTATTGTTATGTGGTTAACCGGGGAATCGAACCCGGGTCCTTGCGCTTGCAAGACAGGCGCCGGAACCACTGAGCTAAATCCCCGGCCCTTATCTTGGACTTCTAACTTCTAATTGGATGAGGAATCAATCTGTTTTCTAACCCATTAAACGTGTTACAACAGCACAACACTCAAGCCTATGTAGACCCATTGCTTTCTTAGCTGACCCATTGCTTTCTTAACTAATGATGGAGTACCCAGGCTTTAACAGACAAAAGTTGCTCTGCTATCTTCATTAACTTGTGTTTAGACCTTCTCCCAAAGCTTCATGACTCTTCAGAGGTGGCTGAACCAACAGGGTGTGACTGACTCGTGGTGGGGCTTGGCCGCAGAGCACTAGGATTAGGGCCTCAGTGCTAGCCTCCCTAAGTGATCTGAATAAGGACAGAAAGACCTTGCTAATACCCCTTGTAGCCTTTGCTGTCTGTCACTATTAGCTGTAGTCCCTCTGCTCCAAACCACACTATCTTGGAGCCAGCCAATTATGGAAACCTGCACAAAATTGGAGCTAAATAAACACTTTCTCCTTAGTGTGGATGTCAGACTCTGGGTTGGGCGGTATGGGCTAATAAGAAAAGAGAAGAAAAACTGTGTATTCCTGAGCTTCCTTTCTTCTGTTGATCTAGAGAATGAGTCACCCTGGTGGGAGAGGAAACTCTCAACCAGAACTCTACCCGATAAAGACCAGAGAGAAGCTGAAGACCAGTCCCAGGGAGAAAACTGTCTACCTTAGACAGGGGTAGCTCGTTGGAAATGAGGGCAACGTGAAGTTATGAAAAAGAGGAGAGACCCAGACCAGAACATCTGGGTTCTCTTCAGAGACAAGGGTCTGTTTAATCAAAAGACCCATTTCAGCGGGAAAGTGCACGGGGCGTTCCCGAATTCATGTCCACCTGTAGCAGGTAGCCTCGCTCTTCAGAACAGCATCATCGGAGGTTGCCAAAGAGATGGCCTCTTGCAGTCTTGCTCACAAATGCCATCCGCTGCTAACACCAGCATAGTCACTGCCATTTAGATTTTTTTTTTCAAAATTAAAAATATTTAATCAGTTGTTTACGTCACACCCATTTGGGGAAACTAAACTCTTATTTTAAGTCTGAGTAATACAGCTGCTTGGTTTTTAAAAATCCCTTCATTTCAATGTGAATACAGCACAGCTGCCAAGATGAGCCATCCCTGAAGGACCGCAGTGCCATTGGATCAAAGTTTGAATGCGTAATGACGTCGCTTCCCTGGTGGATCCTTTCCCCAATAGCTCCAGTTTACTGGCACCTCATTGGTCGGCGACGACGTCCATCAACTGCATCGCTAAGTGAAGCAAGGGCGGAATGTGAAGTGTTGAATATATATGTGTGGATATAATTAGTTCTTTTAAAAGCGCAGTGGTCATCCATTCTCACACAGCTTTGTACAAATCGGCTTAGTTAGCATCAGCTGTGCCACGAGTTACTCTTGCATGTATAAAGCCTCCATCATCTGACATTTTGTTCTAAAAACTATTTTCAAAATGTCAGCAAGTCTCCAGACTTCAATTCAGTGGTTAAGGCCTACTCAAAATCTGCTACCAGCAACCACTTCGTGGTGGCTGTTTTCTTTTTGTTGTTGTTTTTAATTTTTTTTAAAAAATTCAGTGAATATTCATACAGAAAAGACTGTTAAGATAAATACATATATAGATATATATACATATATATCCCACAATATACAAGCCATCATTTTCCCTGCCCACAAAGGCTGGATCGGATGTAATCATAAATAAGACAAAATACAGACATTCAAAAACTGAGAATAAATCACAGAAAACGTTGTATTGCCCTCCACTACTGCTAATTGTGAATTCTGGGTAAAGGCAAACAGAATTAGAAAGATCCATAAATTACTTTTCTCTATGGAAATTATCGCTAATCAAATCATTTTATAGCAGAGACAGCAAAATCTCACTGTGGTCACCGGTCACTGTCAGCCCTGTGAGGACAACAGGACCGCACTGACTTGCATCGCTGTAATTCATAAGTAGAAGTCACCTGATGCAGCTAACAAAGATTTCAGCAATATATCCTTCAGTGTTATGGCAATATTTACAGGGACTGGATGTTAGACTTTTTCCAGGTGATCACCAAAGGTTATGTACAGTATCTACTTGAGATAGAAAGAAACCAGCTATCTAGGCTATATAGGATGTGACTTCTCCATCGATGCCTCAGAGATCTCTTAGTTTCCTAATTATTTTTCAATAGGAGTTAAGGGAGTGTGGGCCACTCAGATTTGCTAACTGGAAATTATGGACAGGAGATGGGAGTAGTCATTGGAAAGTAGCTGGATAGTGACCAAAGGAGCACAATAGCTTGATGGGTGATGACTTGCTCTTTCTTAATAACTAAGAAAGAGCAAGTCGGGAAAAAGAAAAGCCATTATCTTACCAAGTACAGAGACAAGTCTATGTCTTCGACAAGAGCCATAGCTTAGGTAGTGAGGGGGCGAAGGCTTTCTCCTCAAAAATGCTAACAAGGTCACAATGCAACTCATGGACAAATACTGCTAGCATGGAGAACATCTTGTATAGACCCATGCACTTCTATTTGCATAGAAACATCTGCTTGGAGGGTTTCAGGTTTTTAATACAAACTCTACTCATGGATTTTAGATGTGTTAGTGTGCAAGGAACTGAAGGCGAAGCTAATACTGCTTCATTTTCCTCCAGAGTTTACCACTTCATAAAGATATTTTAACTACTTGTCATTGATAATGATTACACACAAGTGACTACTCCTCATTAAAAACTTGGCACTAATACACAAATAATTATTGACACAATTAAGCTTTGACACTGTGCCCATCAAATTCCTTTTGTGCTCGTATGTATCAGTTCCACATTATTCTTTTTTAAAAAGAGAAAATTATCTGTTTTAATCAGAGCTAAACTCTCTCAAGTTTGTTCACAGTATAAATATAAGAAAATGCTGAATTTCTAAAAATAGCCAGGGCTCTACCCAGTATATTATTAGCATTCATAAAGGGGAAATGAAAAAGCAATGTTCAGACATTGAAGGACAGACATCTAATGCAATAAAAAAGAATAATTCAGCATGAGATTTTCAAAAGAAGAGAAGTCTGTCATTGCCAATGACTACAAATGAAATGTGGTGATGGTTATTTAAACAATCTATACGTCTGCACCAGCATATAACTGAATATATTATCCACAACCTGTTTAATTTCATTTCCCAACTTCTTAACGTTGACAAAGTTATATGCTTGCTAATATAGACAGTGTATAATTACCCTGGTCAGTATGAATATTTAACAAATGTTGTACAAGAAGGACAGCCATTTTTCTTTCTAAAATAAAAGATGGTAAAAAAAAAAGTCAAAGCTTTTGCAATCATTCCCATCAAGAAAGATAATGCCATCTACTCTCTTCCAAATATAGTTTAGGCCACATCTGCTACAAGAGAGCTTGAAATATTATCATAGAAATGTTTGGATAATTAGCAATTAATTTCCATTGACTAATATACAATAAAAATAGAGCTGCGTGTGCATGAGGCAGATCACAGTGTATGTTCCCCCTTCCCCTCTAATCACATTCAGAGGTGAGCAAAATCTGGTGTGATACAAATTCTAAAAGCAGTCTGATTCAGCAGAAGAATAAACTACACTACTCACAAAGCAAAAGGACGGAGGAAAACAGACCTCATTGTAAATGTAGAAGGAGATACTTTGCTGATTTCTACAGCCAGTCCCACACCAGTACCCTTTACAATGCACCAGGTTTTAATGGTAAATAAAGGGTAGAGCTTGCATGACAATTATGTTTGTCTGTAGTCTTCCCTAAACTTAGTTGGTAAGAATTCCATCAGAAGAGTCTATTGTGTGCATGTATATACATACACATGCATACACATCCTTTTTCTTATGTGGTAGAATTTTGCCTTCAGCTATCTCCCCCATTTCCTAAAAAAATCTAAAGGCAAGAGGAGTCTAGACACTCATTTGATTTATATCCACCTCAGAACAGTTCTATCACCATGTACAAATCACTCACTTTCTACTCTATAGAAGATTCTACACAAAAGTATTTATTTAACTGTACTCTCCCAAGGACTCTACAAATAAAAACATTTCATATAAGAGCTTCATATAGGAAAAAAAATATGAGATTTTATTGCCACAAAATAATTACTCCTAGGGCCTTGGAACATAAAGCATTTAAAGCTACATAACAAGCTGGTGGTTGTGAGAGCAGCCACGGGATGAGGCATGAAGAAGATTGGTGTATACAGTGCACAGGTGATAGCAGTGGGCACCTCACAGGCCAAACTCAGCTGTGCAATTAGAACTGTGCTAAAACACAATGCTGATTTTTTTAGTTGAATACCTTGTGCAAACAACTGGACTTCCATAAAAAGAAGTCTCATGCCCTGCAGAAAAGACAGAGTAAAACTGTTTGGTGATGCTAGAGCGAGAATGAAACATAGAAATATATGCAAAAGTCTGTGGCATCTCTCTCCCTAGCCACTAGATCACACAGAAGCAGCTGTCATGGAATCAGCTACTGCCACTTCTGAAGTCATTAGAGCCTGCATTGAATTTTCTCGTCTTATTTACATTTCCCTGGACCTGTTTCTCTTTTTTATATTTATATTTCAAGTATATGTTCATTTTGTGCTGTATATTAAATCTTTTTTGGATTATAGAAGTGATTAAATATATATAAATATATATACATGTGAATGGTACACAGAATTTAAATAAAATTTTCTCAATGACAAATAAAAATCATCAGTTTATGATTGACTTTGCTCAGAGAAAAGTGTTTTTAATTTAGATAAATGTAAATGGGTGTGTATATATGCACATATATGTGTGTCCAGAAGTTTCCTTGAATTCATTTTACCAAGATCATTACAGGTAAATCAGAAAGGACTATATCACCTCTAGAGGCCTATGAATTTGTTTGAGGTTCAGAGTTTTATGCCCTAAACTCTTTTTCCTCTGTTGGTTTAAAGCCTATAAAAAGAATCTATGTGTTATACAATTTGAGAGACTACAGATCATGAAACAACAGACTTTCACAGGTACAATGTGTATCTCATGAAGTCATTCAAAGTAACAATGAAATAAGAAAATTATCCATTGTAATTTGTACCACTTTTGTCTATACTTCTACAGAAGAGGATCTGACACATTAGTAGTCAATGGGAGACTTTAACAATTAGAAGTGAAGAAGAGAGATGTGCAAAATAGATCAATAAAATCAGGTCATAGAAGTGCATTTGTTGGACTAGTACAGGGCACTAGCTCCCACTCACCTGACATGGCTTTATGAATATGGCAAACACCGACCAAGAAGGTGGCAGGCGGGGGCTTTCGTCTAAGTCTTTCTAGAGCATCACCGTGCCCTCTGCCTCAGAGAAGAGAACAAACAAAAAGCAGCATTCATACCCAGACCTCACAGGTCTTGCACAAACTAACACTGATGGTATTTTCAAAACACAGTCACAAAAGTATCTAAGAGTATTTCATCTATCCTTTCCTGTACCCACGTAAGATTATTTCAACAAGTATGGCCATTGTACCCATTTTGGAGGTGAGGAACTGAGGGGGAGATAAAAATCCAGCATCATAATCAAGAACAGAGTTTCTAAGTGTCTGATGGGATGTAAAATCTCAGTGTGATTACATGAATTCCTTGTACTTCCTATCTATGTCTCTACTTATAGGTTGCTCCTGTATTGCATGAAGGGATCTTTCCTGAGCCCCTCTCAAAGTGTTTCTGAAATATTTTTTCACTACATTTTCAAGGCAATACCTTGCTCTTAAAAACAGCAGATATGCCATTTTATCCACAGCTAGATACCTCTTTCATTCTTTTTTAAAGATAAACATTTGTTTGATTCCATCCTAGAAAGAATCAAACACTTGTTTGACTGTTTTCTTTGAAAGCAAACATTAGAGGTTTGAGCAGAAAGTAATGAGGCTGACAGTGCTTCCTCCCTTGCTACCTTGCAAGCAACATTGGCTAAATCATTTCATAATTTCACTCTTGAACCAGTTATGCTGCATTGATAATATAAATATTTTAAGCCATTAATGGAGATAGATTTTATTTTCTTGACTCTTCCCCCTGAGGAAATGGATGAGATGAATTTTCTGGTCAGTTTGCCACCCCATCAAGAAAGGAATGGCATCCGATTCTGAGATGTGAAAATGGTTGACTGGTCTTTAATGAAAGATTCTAATTTATACTAGTTTCTTTGAAAACCCATGACTAGTTTCTGTTAATAGCTTTAAATGATCACAGTTCTACCAATTACAGTTAACAAGCCAGTAGTCGGTAGAGCTCTCATCAAGAAACAAATAATGTATTACCCACAACTGCGGTCTCAGTAAGAAAGAGGGAGAGAACGAATATGAGCTGTGATTTCTCCTCATTTAACTTACTTCTGTGATATTTTAAACTCTCTTAGAGTGATTAGTATAGTGATAGGGAAAACCAGTCAGTGGAATCAACTCTATTTGTAGGTGTTGTGAGCAGAAGGTTGTACGTGAGTTAGTTTGACTCCTCACCAGTGTTCTGCAGCTGGGGCAGCTGGGATCTAGGAAAGGCTTCATTTGCTTCTCCTCCTCCTCTCTCTGCTTTTTCTTTCCCTCTTTCTGTTTCCCCCCAGCATGTGCTCTCCAAATAGGTTTCCTTTCAGAATAAACTTTTATTTAGGGAAAATCATACTGGTCTTCTAATAATAGGGCTAGTACAAAACTTACTTTTAAATGTATCAATTTTTTTTAAGTGAGATCAGTTTTAGGAAGAGTACCACACAACGTTGAAGCAAACAGAAAGATGTTTGGTTAAGACAGGTTGAATCCTCCTCATTACTTAAAGCAGTGGCTTTGCAGGACCATACAATGAGAAAGAGGCCATCTCTGAGCCAGGAGAACCTTGATTTTGGACTTCCCAGCCTCCAGAACTATGAGAAATAAATATTGATTACTGAAAGGAGCCAGGCTGTGGTTTCATGTCGTAGAACCTTAAAAAGTCTAACTGAGAAACATACAAAATATCCAACAGTCTCCATCAAAAGACACCATATGTAGCGTGGGAGATGAGCTGATTCATGTGGATTTGACAACTGGAAGAAGGACCCTCTGAGATGAACTTCAGAGATGATACTCTCAGCCATGTCTTCCTCCAGATCCTAACCATCTTGCAAGGGAGAAAGCCATACAGATGTGCAGGTGATACAGAGATCTGGCAACATGCGGTTTAATGAGCTCCAGTCCCAAGGCCGGTAGGGAGAGAAATGTGGATGTATAAAACCAACCAAGGAGGAAGTAGAGCAGGGGACAGGTGGACAGCTTCACCAGCTCTTGAACGTGACAGCTATGGTTTTTCCGGCCACTAGTTTATTCACACAGCCAATAAACCAATCTTAGTATCTTCACTTTTCACTCACTACTAGTGTCATTGAGTAGGACTGACATAGAACTAAAGAAGGTGGGACCTGTCTCTTGGGGACCTAGGCTTGAGACAGAAGCGAGAAGTCAGCTCATGTGTTGAGCTTCAGACCACCCTGGAGAGAAACTGAGGTCAGAATCACATGTTAGAATTGACATTTACTAGACCAGGGATGCTGGTGTGCAGACATGGGAACTTTGCAAGGAAGTGATGAAAGGGCTGAATTCAGAAAATATTTAGCTACTTATAAGCCTTTTAAGTACAAGTTGCAAAAAGGAATATTAAAAAGAGAATCACCTTTCATCTTTACACAGAAGCCTTAGAAACTGTACTGTTTT